>JBBYHM010359479.1:8706-19353 GCA_038381775.1 Adansonia rubrostipa | reverse complement strand
ATTTCTATAAAATTTGAAAAATCTCAATTTTTATTTTGTAAAAGATATCTCATTATTAAAATAATCCGTAGAATCTCCCCCATATATTGGGGGAAATTTTATGTACTATTTTAATTTGTAGACATTGCCTTAATTTAAAATTTCCAATTTTATTTAAGTAATAATAAAAAAAATACCTTAAGACTTGGTTTAGAAGAAAGTACTAAACCTAATTTTAAGGATCCAAATTTGGTGAAAATGACCAACATGTTCTCTAAAGTACATTTTTATCGTGAAAGCATCCTAGTGACTTTAAAGGACTCAATTTAATAATAAATTATCAAAATGTCCCTAAAGTATACCTTTGACGTGAAAGTATCCCAATATCCCTAAAGAACTCGATAACATCAAATGAAATGAACCTATTGCTAATGTGTACCTTTGATGTGAAAGTATCCCAATAATCACATAGGAACTCGGTTCCAAGGTATATTACTAAAATACCCTATGGTGTACCTTTGACATAAACGTATCCTAATAACCTAGAGGGTTCAAATATGTCATAAAATGACCATTGTACTTTAAATGGGTAATTTGACACCAAATTTGACCTAAAACATAATAATTGCTAATAGGAGACTAAACTTTTCAAACTTACATTTTGCACAGCACTGAAGAATCAAAAAAATACGAAAGGTTTTAATATTTTCTACACGACACAAGAGGATGGAGGAATGCTAGAAATATTCTTAAAATGTGTAAAATACCCTAAATAGGTAATTTTGTGTTTAAAAGACTCCTTGAGCCCTAAAATGCAAGGTATTACATAAAGAGCTCCAAACTTTACAAACTTTGCAAAATGGTCCCTACATAAAATAAACATCACAAAGCAATATAAAACACATCAAAATCAAC
Source organism: Adansonia rubrostipa (assembly GCA_038381775.1). Classification (NCBI taxonomy): domain Eukaryota; kingdom Viridiplantae; phylum Streptophyta; class Magnoliopsida; order Malvales; family Malvaceae; genus Adansonia; species Adansonia rubrostipa. The sequence goes on along the minus strand of JBBYHM010359479.1, from coordinate 18,459 downwards.
ATGAAAAATACACCAAAAATCATATGAAGTGTTCACCAAACCCCTTAGCCATGGAACCATTTTTCACTTTTTGCAAATAGGCCGCTACACTTTTTGAAATTGCAAAAAGACCCTAAAAGTCTAAAAATGTATTTCAACATGTTTAAAATGCATAAAACAAATCCCTAGGTTATATTAAGCTCTTAGCCAAGCATGGAAAGTTTAAAATAATTTTTCATTTTTGTAATTTAGTCCCTAAAATTTTCGTAGTTATAAAACAGCCTTAAAAAAATCACAAGTAAACACCACACATGGTTGGGCCAACTTGGAAAATACCCTTCCAAGGCCTTGAAAGTTTTGGTAAAATTATTTTTTAGTCCCCATAATTTTGAAAAATAACAAAGTAATTCAAAATAACGCAAAACCAAGCACAAAAATTTACTTCAAGCATACTAATAAATTTGGCCAACACCACATAACCACTAAAAATAAATTTTTTCACACATAATTTCATAAAGATTAACACAAATGCATGTCATAAATTTTTCCAAGCTTAAACATGGATAAAAACATAAAAATAATGAATATATCAACTTATTCATCATTAAACAACTTTAAAATGCAAAAGAAAATAATTCAAAAATATATACACAATATCATAACATTATTTCCACAACAAATATGATGAAAATCAATTTCTTATTAACAAAAATCAAATAAAATATTAGAATCACTAAACTTTGATTGTAGCCTTTATACTTGGCCTTTAAACATGGATCAAAATCCATGAGCATCAGCATGATTTTGGCTCACTAAAAGGATGAAAAATGAATGAAATGAATAAAAACTAAAGATTTTATGAGAAAAACTACATTAAAACCTTGATAACTTAGAAAATTTTAGTGTTTTTTAGTGGTTTTTCTTCATGAAAGCAAAAGGCTTGATTTTGAATAATCCTTTCCTTATTTATATGGTAAGGGATTTGGCTAAGGCCAAAAGAAAACCCTTGGCCGAATCTTTATAGGCTTTTTTTTCATAATTTTAGGTTTAATGATTGTTTTGATAATATTAAGCTTAATGATAAATTTCAATCCTAATTAAATTAATTTTTGTATAATTACAAATTTTAAAATTAAGCTTAATTATTCATGAATTTTTAAAAATGTGAAGAAAAATAAAAGTTTAATTGCAAATTTCATGAAAAAATAAAAAAAATAAAGTGGAAGGACTAAATTGTAAGAAATTAAGAGTTCTAAATTTCTAAATTTATTTATGAATTTAAACATGTAAAAACCAAATTAAATTTCCATATAAAAATTTTGGATCCAAAAACATTAATAAAAATTTTAGAGAAAGAAAAAATGTTAGGCCATGTTGAAAATCAAAATGGGTATAATTAGGCCTTTTGAAAAATTAATTGTCTTGTTGGAATAAACAAAAATTCGGGCTTGCTAGGCTTGTAGAAAATGAAATGGAACTTTGTGGAAAATCCAATATAGGCTTGGCAACTATAGAGGCTTGTAGAGAAAGAAAAGTGCTTATTGGGCTTTTTAACAAAACTTGAAAGTCTTGGGCCCATTAAAGAATTTTAGCCCAAAAATAAAAATAATAACAAAAAAAATAAAAATTTCAAGTTTTAAATTCTAAAGAAACTTTGAGAAATTTTATTTGTAAGGGAAAGGTAATATACAGTCCTAAGCTCATAAAATTTATGAGATAAAAAGACTTTACGAAAGAAAATTGATATCTGATGAATTATAATTTCAAAAATCTATATTCAGGCTATTTTATTAAAATATGTGAAAATTTTTAAATTATAAAATCTAAAAAATTTTACAGAAAAATTATATAGATAAAAAATTTTGTTTCTTGAAGACACAAAAATTTTAAAAACTCATTCAAATTTTTATGCACATGAGTGAAATTCAACATATTATTTAAAGTACTAACGTATAAAATAATAAACAAAAAATCTAAAATATAAAATAAATTTTACCGAGAAAATTTTTATGAGTATGATACTCGCAATACTGTGAAAATTCAAAATTGATGAATAAATTGCCAATTTGACGCTCCGTGGTATAAAATGCCAATACAATTTTTTTGAATATTTTTTTATTTTTAGGATGTGTATCTGCATAAATACTGCATAGGCATCAATAAAATATACAATAGTCAACTCTTTAAATTTTACAAAAAATTTAAAAAAAATTCTTAAAACTGAAAAATTCGATCGTGATATCAACTGTAAAAATAGTTTTCAAATGTATCAAAAAAATTAAAAAACTTATTTTTCTCTTTAATATTCATCATTTTTATCCGAGATTTATTCTCTATAACCCTTAAAATTACATTTGTTTTTGTCACATGCATGTACGACCAATTAGACATGACTAAAAAGATCTTGAAAATGCCTAGTCCACCTGGGGGAGGTCGACCTCTACCAAAACCACCGCTAGGTTCCTAGTCTTAGATAATTAAGACTTCGAGAAAATAGGCCCTAACAAAATTAGGTGTCGACATCCTAGTGATGAGATCCTTCATAAGTAAATCATGTGGAAAAAATTTAGCAGAGACGTGTTTAGATTTGTAGAATTTTAAAACAAAGATAAGGTTTTTTTGCATTTTAGGAACATGCAATACAATAAATAGAGCCAATGATGTTTGTGTAGTTGTGATCATGGAAGAACCAGTGTGCTTAATGTGCAAACCTAAACCATCTCTCATTAGAATCTCATCACGAACACTCTATTATGACAAAAGGGACAAATTGTTAAGGTCTGTAGTGACATGGTGAGATGCTTTTGAGTCCATTACCTAATTTTGATTATCTATTGAGTCTCAAGATAAACAAAATTTACAATTGGATCTTGCACTAATGGAACTTGTATTATCTATAGGTTTTAGCACTATGACCATTTTTTCCATGCAATCAAAAAGTTGGTCTACTACTGTTTGTGCTTGCATTAATTTGGTTAGGCCCTTTTTTTTGCAAAAACATAATTATTATTAAATTAATTTTGAAAAATTACATCTAAAATTGTTACCTTTTTAAAGCTAATATGTAACCTTGTTTTCCTTTCTTACCATATTTGCTATAATAGTAGGTATAATTGCAAGTTCCTCTTCCTTGATAACTACTTCAAAACCAGTTAACTTATCATGTAATTCTTCCAAAGTTATTGCACTTTCTCTAGCCTGTATAATTGTCGATAGTTCTTTGAATTTTGTTATAAGTTCATTCATAATGAAGATGATCAAATTATCCTCAGAAAGGTGCTTGAGCTAATGCTAGCTCATTTGCGATAGTTCTCATTAAGTGCATGAATTCCACCATAGATTTGCTCCTTTAACATGATAGAGTTAACTTTGTCTTAAGAGACATCACCTTTTATCTAGTTTTGCTTGCAAAGAGTTTTGTAATCTTCAACATTGCCTTATGTGGGGTCTTGAAGGTTATCATAGGGATCATAGTTTCAATGACCGATGCAACAATTGCATGAAGGATCAAGTTACCTTGTCCTGACTGGTGATGTATTACGCAAAATAGGGTAATATGCCATTAGTATAGGTAACTAGGTCAAGGCTGCTGACCTAATTTTATCCAAGCTCTTTTTCTAATAGTCCTAATTATCTGAGACTAAAAACCTAGCGACAGTTGGCCCAGTAGAGCTCGACCTCCTCTAGGCAGACTAGACATTTTTAAAACCATTTTAGTCATGCCTAAGTGGCCACATGTGCACATGACAGAAAAAGTGTAGTTCCAAAGGTCGTAACAAATGAATCTTAGATAAAAAAAACAAATATTCAAGAGAAAAATTAATTTTTAAATATTTTCTTGTCAAATTTTGAAAATCATTTCTATAGATAATATCAAGATCAAATCTTCCATTTTTAGGATTTTTTGAGATTTTTCTTGAAATTTAAGGAGTCGACCATCGTATATTTTTATCGATACCCATATAGTATTCATGCCAATACTTATCTTGAAAAATAAAAAATATTCAAGAAAAAAATTTATTGGCTTTTTATACCATGAGGTGTCAAGTTGTCAATTTTATTCATTAATTTTGAATTTTTCATAGTACCGTAAGTATCACATTGGTGAAAATTTTTCTGTAAAAGTTATTTTGAATTTTAGTTTTTCATCTTTATTATTTTTATAAATTAATATTTTTGACTAATGTGTTGCATTAAATTAATTTTTATAAAATTTAAACATATTTTTGAAATTTTCTCGTTTCCAAAATAAGAAATTTCTTACTTTGTAAATTTTTTTGTAGAATTTTTATATGTTTAAATTTTTAAAAATTCTTTAAATACTTTCATTAATTACACATTAATTTAGTTCTTGAAACTCTAATTTATTTTATGAGTTTTTTATTTTTTTCAAATAAAGATTTTTCTATAAGGGCTTTTCTCGTAAACTTTTATGAGTTTGAAATTTTTAGTTGCTTTTTTTTTTCACACTTAAAATTTTCAAATTATTTATAAAAGTTATTTTTAGAATTCAACACTTAGGTTTTCTTATTTTCACTTATTTTATCTATTCTTATTTTAATTCATCCATGAATATTCCAAATAGTATGTAATGCATGGAATTTTCTACTATTTTTTTATAGACATTAAATTTTTTGACATATAAGATTTTAGGACACTCTAATAATTTTTTTATTCCTTTAAAATTTTTTTGGATTTTTCATCCAAATTATTTCAAATTGGATTATCACACCTTAGTTTCTTCAATTCAATTTTTCATTGTGGTCTCTTAACTAGAATTTTACATGATTAAATTCTTAATTGAATTTCATAAATATCTAAGTTTAAGTCAATTTTCATTCTTTACACTTTAGTCATTTTGATCCAATTCTAATATGTGAATTTTAGGATTCCATGAGTAGATCTTTTATTACCTTTTTTAAATGAAGTTTTGTAATTAGAGTTTTCTTTTCTTTTTCTCATGAAAATTTCATTTAATTCTTTATAATTGCTATAAAAGTATTTTAATTTAATTGTCACTCACTTTAATTATGTGAATTTTGAAATTCAAATATATAGTTTTAAAACTACAATTTCGAAATGAGAATTCTTCTAATTAGGCATCATGTAGGAATTCTTCATCTAAGAAAAATCCATGTGGCATATCCAACCTTTTTTAACCAATCAAAATTAAGGTGAAATTTTCCAATGCGTTACCAACCATGTAGTTAAATATGTTGATGGCCATTGGATCAAGTTGCATTTATTTTGAACTAATAGAATAGATACGTAGATGTGGCATTTTTATTTTAATTTTTTAAGTTTTTGATTTTTTTCAATCAATCAAAATTAAGGTTGAACTTGTCAACACATTCCTAGCCATTGGATTATTTTTTACTAGTCAAATTAATTCAGCACCATTAGATCAAATTTTATGTTTTATGTGTGGAGTTTTTTCATTTAGAATAAAAATTAAACAAAATAAAATTCAAAATTAACAATCAAAGGGAGGACAAAGTTGGTGAAATCTATGACATTAAGCATTGGGGATATGACATGAATTGATTAAATCTCCCCAAATAAGCAAAAGATTAATCAAAAGAAAATTTTAGAAAATAATAAAAAAAAGTCAAATTCGATGAAGGGGGTTTCACACCCTCTTGGTTGAGTTCTTCCCTTTATAAATAGGGCGAAGATATTTCTTTAGATCTCTTAGCTTTTCTAAAATATTTACAGCAAATGTTTCCTTGAAAATTTTTATTTTTGAGTTTTAAGTGTTAAGATTAAGAGTTTTATTTGTTGAAAGCTATATTCCTTTAGTTTTCTTTCTAAAATCATGTCCATTTCATCATTTTAATTTTATCTTCTCCATTTTTGGAAGTTAGCTCCGTGATCCTTACTAAGGTGATTAAATTTAAGCCATAGCATGATTTATGCCTTAGAGGCTAAGCTTAGAGCCACGACCTCAATTCCTTGATTTTTGTTCAAATTTCATTAAAATCATTTTTTTTCAAAATTTAAATGTTTTAAAACATGTTCATATATGCTAAAATAAATTTTAATGTTGATGGATTTCATAAATCATGCATGGTTGTAATTAGCATTTTTCAAATGTATTTCATATCTAGTTTGTGATATCTCTTAAAGATTGATACTTTGAGAATTTTTGTTGTGTGTTGAGCTCGGTAGTTTTCTAGGATGACATTAACATGCGTTTAGGTTTAGTTTCATGAAAAGTGAAATTTTTAGGGGTTGTTTTGTGGATAATCAAAATTTTGAAGGCTAAAATGTAACTTTTCTTTTAATTTTTACCCATTTAGAGGCTGCTTTAGATCATGGCAGCATTGGTAGGGGCTGTTTAATAATTTTTCCAATTTTTTGAACTCCATTTAAAGGTGTTCCCTAGCTTGATTGAAACTTAGAGAGGTCAAAAATTTAAATTTTCATTGTTTGGCCATTTAAAGATATTTTTTAGCTTGATGAAACTCTTAAGGACCATTTTATTTTTTTTTTAAATTTTCTAAAATTATTTAGAAGTATTTACATGCTTAAGTCAAATAGGTAGTGGCTAGAAATAGAAATTTTCAATTTTTAGCATTTTGAGGGCATTTAACAATTTTAAAAAAATTTAGGGACTCAGTTACAAATATCCTAAAATTTTTTTGAGGCTATCAGTGCTTGGCCGAATATCCTAGAGTCCTCAGGTGAATTTTTCATGTATTTTGGATAAGTTTTGATGTGTATTATGCATTTTAAATCACTTAGGGACCAAATTGAAAAGTTAAGAAAGTTTAGGGACTATTTAGCAAAGTCTTATATTTTAGTGCTACTTAGGTCTATTCTCATAGAAATTACCAATTTAGGGTATTATGGATATTTTAGAAGTAATTTTAGCATTTTCGCACCATGTAGAGGTTGGACTGCAACTTTAAAAAGTTTAGCGACCTATTAGCAAATTCTGCATTCTAGGTCATATTGGCCATCTAAATTACCCATTTAGCGTGTATTTGTCTTTTCACATCATTATCAAGTCTTTTAGGATTACTGAGATACTTTTACTCGAAGGTATAACTTAGGGACATTTTACTAATTTACCTTAGAATCGAGTCTTTTAAGGTCATCGAGATACTTTCATGTTGACGGTGCACTTTAGGATAGGTTGGTCATTTCATGATGTTATCGAGTTCTTTAGAGTTACCAGGATACTTTCATGTTGAATGTATATCTTAAGGACATTTTAGTATTTCACCTTAAAATCGAGTCCTTGAAGGTCACTGGGATACTTTCATATTAAAGGTGCACTTTACAAGTAGGTTGATCACTTCATGATATCTTGGAGTCCTTAAGAGTACCAAGATACTTTCACGTTGAAAGTATACCTTAGGAAAATTTTAGTAATTTACTTAGAACCGAATCCTTTAAGGTTACTAGGATACTTTCATGATGAAGGTGTTCTTTTGGTCTTTTCAACCAAGCTCAGGTTTTAGGATAAATTTTGTCATATGAAAATTTTCAAAAATTAAGGCAATGTCTTTGAGTTAAAGTGATAAGTGAAATTTCACCCAACATATGAGAGGGTTCTACGGATTATTAAAAAAAATAAAAATAAAAATTAAGATTATCTAAATGTTGTAAAAATAAAAACGCTTCGTATTCCTTTAGCTCTCTAGTGGGGTACGAAAGATATTTTTATTTTAAAAACCTTTTGTATTCCTCCGATCCTCCAGTAAGGTGCGAAAGAGATAGTGATAAAAATTTTGTGTTTCTCCTATCCTCTGATAGGATATAAAAGATTTTGATTTTCAAAAACATTAAATATCCAATTTTCTCACATAGAATAATAAATTTGTTTCATAAAATTTTATTTTGATGTATGGGAATTATAATAAAATATTGGATACCAAAATCGAATAAAAATCAAAATTTAAGTTAAGACAAAATTAATAAGGTACCAATTTTCAAGCATCAATGAAAGAGATCGATTTTTACTCGTGATTGTAATTGACTCCCGAACCCTTTTACGTAATCTCTGGTATTATCACAAGCCCCAAAGTTTGTTTTAAGGGTTTCATAACCCTTAAAATGCAAACTCTGATAGGTGACCAATCTCACAGAGCCAAAGCAGATTAGTGGTGACCCTAAAATAAATGTTGTTTTCTAACAACTATTTAGAGTTAAGTCAAGTGAGCAATTCATCTCAGTGACTCAGTCCCTAAACACGAAAAATAAAGAAAATCATAATGATAAATATACATAGGTATGAGGTGTATACTCACTTTTTAAGTCAGGCTAGTCAGAATTTGTATCCCAACCATGTTGTGACAAAGGCCACTTAGCAAGGTATCAAATTGCATTTTCTAAAAGTGAAAGTTACTAGAGTTTAGTTTAAGGAGTAGGTGGGCTGTGACATTGATTTTAATAACATTAGAGAAGGTTATCAATCTAGGTATGGTGCTAAATCAGATGAGGTAGTGTTTATGGACAACGTTGGATCTTAAGGATATTAAGCTTAAAAGCTCTAATACCATGTAAGGAAGACAAGTTTCTGGTGTTTAAAGTTTTATGAATTTTCATTAACCACCAAGGGCATATATAGTGCACAAAAGATAAGATATTAAGATTAGTTTATCTCATTTATACAAAAGATTAAAAAATTTATTTTACCTTATTTGTTAAAAGCTAGTTACAAAATTAACTTTATCTAAGAGATAAAACAAAGGTTAACTTAACTTTATCTAAAAGATAAAACAAAGATTACCTTTTACAATAGTTTATCAAGTTAGTTGATTAGCTAAGACTGTATCCAAGTATTGGATAAGATAAACCTTGAACAAATCTAATCGATAGCTTCTTATTTAACTTAATAGTTTTTTTCATTTAAACACTTCATGAATTTTTATTGCCAGATTGGATGCCTATACTGTATTCTATCACATAATTTTCCCCAAGATGCAAACACTGTTAAAAAGTAATGCTTTGACTTTTTAACCAATAATATTGAGCTATATGTCATTGAAAATGTCACATATCAGAATCTACTTGGTTGTTTCTTGCCACATCATCATTAACTTAACGTTGTTAGGTAGGAGTATAGAAATGTTTCATGGAAATATATGTACTATAACTATCAAACAACAAATGAAAATTCACAAAGTACCTAAGTGGAAAAAAAAAGTATAGTTTAGGGGATTTTTTTAAATTAAGCCTTTCTAAAATAATGTTGCGTAAGCATGTTCTTTTTACATGGCTTTCAAATTAATACATCAATATTACAATCATTTTATAATAAACTAGTTTTTTAAGCCATATCCATTGCACATAATCTTAGGCATTCAATTTTTTTAATTTGTTAAAGTGTATTTTTACTTAATGTAAATAATGAATCAACTGATAATAATTTAAAAAACAACTTAGCAAACAGTTAAAACCCTTATGATTTGCAACATGCCAAAATTTGCTAATGCCAAAACAAATCTAATAAAAATAAGAAGTTATTGAATTTTTTTAAAGCTATTGAATTTATAATATTTTGAAATCTGCTAGGAGAATGAAATAAAAAATATGTTATGATAGTGAATGAAAAACCAAAACTATTCCCAAAAAAGATGCAAGAAACTAAATTTGAAATGAAAAACAATGGTTAATAAAGTACAACTTGTCGTAGCATACCCCCCAATCGATGGAAGGCAAGCCTGACTTGATTATATCCTCAGTGGGATCTTAGGTTTAATGGGGTAAAAAAGAAGCATTTCTTATTTTTATATTAGGGGAAGATCATTGGATGAATCACTCATC
>JBBYHM010359448.1:0-14973 GCA_038381775.1 Adansonia rubrostipa | reverse complement strand
GCAAAACGAAAATAGATTTTGATATGTAATGGGAGTAATCTAACCATTTAAGAATGATATACATAAAATCCAATATTAGTAAATCAATTTAGGATTTCATTCTAATTGTTATAAGGCTAAAGATTATTGTAAAGCCACTAAAAACCTGTTACATCTGATAAGGTTTTGGCTGTCACCCTGATAAGGAAGCTTCTAAAAATAAAGTGCAACAATTCTAAAAGTTATGCATGAGCACATTATAGGATTTGAGAGACATTGTTGCTAGATTTAAATCTTCAAAATTGAGTTTTTCGAGTAAATTTCTTATCACTTTCATAGTTAACTTTTTCCTAATAAGTATGACCATGAGAAACATGCAGAAAGAAAATGATCAATCAATGAACTTTCAGTTGTATGTGTTTAAGAGGAAAAGAGATTACAAAATGAGAAACTAGATTCAGTTAGCATAGTGACTCAAGGCCAAAAGTGATAAGTAGGCAATGTGTTATAAAGGTAAAGAAGAAAAAATGCGAATAAAGAAAGTGGCATCAAGTTTCTTCATTTTTTGTTTTAACTTAGACAAATAAAGAAAGATTGCCTATGGTATAAAATGGACTCAAAAATAAAGATTTATGTTAGATTTAATATCTAATACATGGTGGTTAGATTTATGTTCAACGAGTTATATTTCTATAAACATTTAATATCTCATAAAATCAAGGAAACCAAAAGAAAGTGGGAAGATTATCTATTACAGAAATCGCTAAGGACTATCAAGATCGTTTTTGAAATCAAGATTTATTTTAAACCTTAAAAAGGGTTTTATTTTTCATTTTAGAATTTTTTTTAGATAAAAAGAGTTTTGAATGTAAAATTTTGAATTAAATTGTTGAAATTTCAAAAAAAAAATTATTGGATTTTTTATTATTAACTTAGGTCCTAACTGTAAAAATAAGTTTGTTAATTGTTTTTATGATTTCTAATAGTAAAGATGTGCTATAAATGAAAACTCCTTCAAAGTTGTGGCATAAGATTGTGTCACTTTTTCATATAGAAATTTAGGAGAATTGATAATGATAGAGTTCTTAAAACTCTTAAGTTTGGCATTTTAGTTAGTTGCATTAAGGAAAAAGCAAACTAATAAATCCACAAAAGGGAGCTAAAAAGGTACTGTAATATTTAAAGATCATACACCTTCTCTTTAGTTAATGGATTGATACATTAAAACTACTGTTGATATTTTTATTAAAGTTCTAACTAAATTGTTTTGTAAAACTTTCTTAGAATTACAGAATAGTTGGAATCCAGCTTAAGACATTTATGAACTTGGGTTCTCTAGTTAAAGTGAAGGTTTATAGCCCAAACATAAGGAAACTGGATCCAAGAATAGTTAGCGGTTATCAACTATGCAATTAACTTAAAGAGGTATAGGCTTTAAATGTCTCTCATGTTCAAGCAAAATTGTTAAAGCAGAACTATTAAGTTTCTTATGGATCATGAGTCTAGTAGGGGTGACTTTCTTCATAAGGTTGATATTAAGGAATAAATTTATTTAGATTGATCTTTTATAAAAGACTTGATTGTTTCTTAAAATAAACATACAAAATTAACTGGAGATCAATCAAATCAAGTACAACATTTGTAATAGATCTTTAATCTCACTGACTAAAGGTGTACAATATAGACAAATGATAATAGAATTAAGAGATACAATGGGTAAGAAACTATCCATTTCTATGACTTGGTTGTATATTTATAAAAGTCTAATTTTGATATCAGACATAAAGATGATCTCGTTTTCACTAGCCATTAATAATAAAAATTTCATACTTTGACATAAAGCTATGATAAAAGATATGAAATCAATGGCTAATGATCTAGCCTAGTAACTAGTTAAATTACCATTTGGTAATGTTAAAAGATATGAGATTATACTAGTTGTCAAAGGTTTTACTCAAAAGAGGTATTGATTACCATAGAACTTTTTTCTCCAGTTTTTAAAAAAGGTTCCATTAAAAATTATCATAGCTTTTGTAGCTCATTTTTTACTAAGAATTACATTAATTGGTAGTGAAAGTAACTTGCTTGAATGAGGTCTTGAGAAGATGTATACATGATTCTACCTGAACATTTCTTTGAAAGATCAATATATAGACTAAAACAACTACACACTAATGGTATATAAAGTTTAACAATGTTGGGATATTATTTGGCTTTACTTAAAATGTTGTTGATCATTGTTTATACCTTAAAGTCAGTGGGAGTAAAGTCATAATTTTAGTCATATATGTTAGTGATATTTCCTTACAAGAAGTGATTTGGCTTTGCCACTTGACACAAACGTTTAATATGAAGGATTCAAGTGATGCTTCATATGTCATATGCGTAAAAATTCATAGAGATAGTTTGAAAAGACATTGAGTCTATCTCAGGAAGCATATATCAAGATAGTTTTGGGAAAAATTAGGATGCAAAACTATTCATCTACAAGGGAAAAAATTGTGAAGTGGATATTCAAATTGAATCAATATCTCCAAAAGATTTGGAAAAAAAAATATGAAAAGCACTAAATATACATATAGCATCGGGAGCCTTATTTATGATCAAGTTTATATGAAATTTTACATAAGGTTTAAAGTAGGAATGCTTGGAAAATATTAAAGTAATCCTAGCTTTAGACTATGAAAACTGCCAAAAGAATTATATTATAAAGAAATATCACAGGCAATAAGGTTGAGATACTTTATCCCTGGTTTGAGAGTTGTCAATGAGGCCATTAAAGATCTATTGTGACAATTTTTATACAATATGCTTTTATAAGAACGATAAAAGTAGGAGTTACAGCAAGCAAATAGATATAAAGTAGCTTATTGTTACAAACTCTATAAAGAATTAAAAAGTGGATATCTAATACATCAATACAGATTTAATAATAGTTGATCCCGTGACTAAAACATTGTAGACAAAATAGTTTAAAATTCATATAGATCATATGGGGCTAGTTAAATTCTGTCAAGCTATATTTTGACTTCTTTGATGTTGTTAATTTCATTTTCTTAGAGTTTATGAACATATTTCAGTTTATGCACAGAAAGTTTACATGTCGAGTCAACCTTGAATGATAAAAAAAACTCATTCATAAAATATTATCTCATAAAGTGCTCTCTTAGAGATGATCGTGCATTATAATATATGAAAAAAAATATTCGTTTTAGAATGCTACCGCCATGATTCGTGCTATGTGAATTTTTAATTGAGTGGGAGTTAGGTTACTATAACTTATGGCTATAATCAAGTTTTGGATTTAATTATCACCTATTTAAGTTCTTGGTTTATCATATCGGCTAACTGGGAGAATGTTTTAATTAACATTGAGGTGATATTATCTAGTAAATCCTATTCAAATTAACTACTTTAATGGTAAAAGTTAAACTCTATTTCATTAACCAATTAGAATACAAAGTTCTTGATGGTAGGATACAACTCTAATTAGTCTTCTAGTATAAGTCCATAGTCTAGTCTATATAAATTGCCCAAGCACCATCTAAGGTAATTTTTAAAAAAAGAAAATAGTCCATAAGGCTTATACGGGATTTTCGTCTTTATATAATTGGAACGAGGTCAAGTGCTTAATCAATAATGTCTAGAGGTACGTTTATTAATTAAATATTACAGAATCATCTTGTGCTCAGATATTTTTGGCACATGTTTTTTTCGATGCTATCTCAGGCTTGGACTATTTCGAATTTGAGCTTTTTTGGTTCGGATTATTTTATATTCGGATAGGTTTGAGTTTGTGTGGATTTAGACGAATTCAAAGAATTTTAGAATTTTGCAAGTTATAAACATATATTTTTTAACTTCGATTGTAATAATTAATTTTACTTTTACGTAGTGACAAAATTACTAAAATAATAATTTTAAAAATTAATAAATATTTATATAAATATAAAATTATATAATAATTTTATTTATATTTTGAGCAATGATATATTGAGTACTAATATATTGTATTTAAAATTATCTATAATTTTTTGTATACTATCCTTTAAAACTAAGTATATAAGTTTAATATATATGGTAAAAATAAAAAATAATTTTTATATTTTGATACTTTTTATTATTATGCAATGATTATATACTTATATTTTTATTAGTTTTTATGATATTTAGTATTGATATAATTAATTACAATATAAGAATTTTTTTGTTTTGCAAGTAAGCTTAAATACATATAAAATAACACTAAATAAAACAAATGTAAAAAAATCATTTGAGTTACATTTAAAAAATCTCTATAATGAAACAAATTATAAATAAACTCATAAACATATATATATATATATCTAACTTTTTACTCTTAATTCAATAGCTAATTGAACTTTTATTTACTTAGTCCAACAATTATTTATTTATTTATTTATTGGATTATTTTAGTCTATTTATTATAATTTTTTAAGGTTGCACTGGAAATTTTGATTTCAAAAATAATGTAAATTGTGTAATATAACATATTAAATACAACATTCACGATTATTTTTAAATTCATAGATTTGTTAAATGCCTATTTAGGAGTGAATTTCATATATTTATAAATATTTATGAATTTGAAATCATTTTTTTACCTTTCAAATATGCAATCATATTGAATCATAACTAATTTAATCATAATATATGTATTTTATTCTCACAATTTAATAGCAAATGAAATCTAAAATTTCAAATTTGTATAATATTGATATAATTTTAAATTTTGATTTTTTTGACATTAACATTAGATATATCAATTAATTGTTTAAATTACTTTATTAAATTATAATATTATTATTTATTTTTTATTTAATAAGTAATTTAATCAAATTATAACTTTTAATTTAATTGCATATTTGTTATTACATGAATTTACTTTTTATTATACAGATTTAAAATTTTATAAATTTAGATCTATATCAAGATAATAAAGTTGAATTTATTTTTGGATGATATTATATCTATATCAATATAAAATTAGATCTGTAAATAAAAGTCTACAAGAAACTTGATGTTCTTGATTATTAAAAAAATAATTTTAATATCTCATTCTTCATTAGTGAAAAGTAATATATTGATATTTTAGTTACTATAGTTACTTTCGAATCAATATTTAATATGAATGTTAGAGTTATCAACAATTGAAAAAACTGTCTTGCATCTCATAATATAAAATACTTAAAGATCAAAAAGCTTATATGTTTGATTTTAAGAATTGAAAAATATATTTTGTTTGGATGTTGTATTGTTTAATTTAATTATTTAGTTTTTTAAGTTTTATATTTTGGTTTACAAGGTGATGTTTCTATTTTCAAGAAGATTTAACATTTTATTTGTTTGAAACACTAAGAAAAATTTATTTAAAGTTAAATTTAATGTTATTTATATTAAACAAAACATCAAGTTCAATCATATGTTGAAATTATAATATCTTTTTTGCATATTCAATTATTACTGTATTATAATTAAATTTTAAATGTGGAATAGGTATAATAATATTTTATACATGATTATTTCATAATCTAATTTAAAAATTCACTATTAATTATTTTAATTGATAATACATTATTAATATAATTATAAAATGATTATAAATATTTTTTCCATAAATTAAATATTTTTAATTAACAAAAATTGATAATTTATTTATACTTTTATTTTAAATAAAATTTTATAATTATAGTTTGGGTTTTTTCGATTATATATTCGAGTTTTTATGGGTTTTGGATTGGATCAATCTCGGGTTCCGTTTTGGGCTTTAATGGATTTGGGATTTTAAGGGTTTCAAGTCATGTCAGTTTTGAGCTTTTCTGGTTTAGATTTTTCGAATTCAGAATTTTTTGGGTTTGAACTTTTTGAGTTCGAATTTTTTTATTCGGGCTTTGACTTTTTCACGTCAACTTGGATCGAATTAGATTTGGTCTTGAACCGGCTTGAAAGGGCTTTCAGGTTTAGGCTTCTTCGAATTCAGGCTTTGACTTTTTTAAGTCATCTTGAATCAAATTGGATTTGATCTTCAGATTGGATTTGGTCTCGGATCATCTTGGATGGGCTTTCTAGTTAGGGCTTACTTTATCAGCTCTAATCTTTACACCAAAAAATTAGAGTAGATTCGATTTTTTTTATATATTTTTCAAAATGCTTAGTCAATATGAATTTGACAAGCTGCAAAAGAAGCCCAGGCAAACTTGGTGAATGGCTAATAGACTTGTTCAAGGGGTAGGTCTAGGTACTATATATATTTTATTTGAGTCATGTTGAATTTTTGTTTAATTAATAAAAATTTATTTCAATTTAATTATATATAGATATTAATGTAAAAATAATATTTTAATATTTTAACAGTAGTTTGAGCTTATAAGTCAAACTAAGTCAAATTTATGCATAGACGAAAAATTTAAAAAATTTTGAGTTGCTAATAAATATCTCTAGTGGCTAGCTTCTTGACTCTCAAGTCTTCAGGGAATGGTCAAAAGTTTTTTTCTATGTTGTTGGATATTTAGACGTACTTACGAATTAAACTTTTTCATGTGTCGAGTTATTTGTGTAAATTTTAAAGTTCATTTGATGTTTAGATGAGTTGAAATAAAAATACTAGATTTAAAAAAATTAATTTAAACAAAAAATAAGGTCCATTTAACAAATGAGTTAAACTTTAGCTTCAACATTCAAGGTTTGAGCCCAATCAATTTGACTCCTTTTATGTTTAAATTTATATTTTTATATATTTGATAGTTTATAACATATAAATAATAAACTTATAATATTATGGTATAAGCATTAGATCATGTATTAACACCCACTTTACTGGTGAAAACAATCTTTAAAAAATATTAAATTAAAAAGAAAAAAGTTTATTTTTATCTCCTGTGCTTTAGCCTGTGTGACACTTAACTCCTTGTACTTTTTTTAACAGTTAACTTTATGTTTTGGCTGTTATGACAAAAAAAGGCAATGACATTATAATTAACCTAGCTGATAATTTTATATTGAAAATACCCTCTTTTTCTTCATCTTTTCCTCCCGTTTTTCTTCTTCTTTTTCTTAAGTTAAAATTCTAAACCTAAAATAGTTTAAACTCTAGCAATTTCAAAAAAATAACCAAAACCCAATTCCATTAAACCAAAAATAAAAAACAACTCATCAGTTAAAATTCCAATTTTGGATGAAAAGAAAAAAAAATTAAAGGAAAGAAAAAATGGGAAGAAAAGCCATTTGAAGAAACATGAAAAGAAATGAAAATAAACATGAAAAATTGAGAACTCTTCAAATTGAAGAAACATGACAAGAAAGAAAACTTGTTTTTCTTGAAAGACTGATATTCACAATATATATATATATATATATATATATGAAAATATAAATCAATATATGAACAAATTCAATAATTTCAATTTTTATCATTGGGTTGTTTTCTCTTTCTTGACAATGTGAAAAAAAAGTCATGAAATGATATAATAGAATCAAACCTCTTACCATAAACAAAAAAAATAAATAAAATCTTAAAAATAAATAAGTAAGTAAACAAACAAAGAAAAATTTTACCTATATCTTATTTTTCCCTCTTTTTCATTAGATTCTCTCTCTCTCTCTCTCTCTCTCTCTCTCATTTAAAATATGGGCAAAACTCTTTTCTAATTTATATCTCTATATTTTAAATCCTAAACTTTACATTTCATACTTTTACATTAGTTTTTTTTATGCAAATAGATTAGAAATAAGAAAGAGTGGTGAAAGTTAGAGAGAGAAATAAGAAAAGAAGAAAATCAAGCAAAAAACCAAAGGGTAAGATAATAATTTATCATAAAATTTTAATAGTGTTATCTTGTGATAGACGGAATGAAACCATAGAGATATAAGTGTTAACATAGAGGTTTTCTATCACTTATCCAAAGTACAAGAGTGAAAATGGATTTTTCTCAATAAAAAAATTGGATGCTTGTTTTAATGACTAGTTATTTTTTTAAATTAAAGGTATTAAAATGGATAATGTTTTAATGTATAGTAATTTTTTTAACAAAATATTTAACTATCCCTAATTCTTTTTTATTATCATAATTTTAATTTAATTATTATTTGATTTACTTAATTTAATTTGCATCACTTAATTAGTAATACTAAACTCCTTGAAAGTTTGGTTTCTACCCTTCCAATTCAATTGGACTTTTTTAGGATACGAATATCTTTAGATTTGGCTTTTGGGCTTAGCTTGAGGACCCTGACCAAATATAATAGCGCGCGCACACACACACACACATATATATATATATATATAAATATATATATCAAATCCAAGTGTAAATGGGTATATGGTTAATTATCGAATCACTCCATAGCTGAGTCAAGCAAGCACGGCCTATCCGTACATGAGGGTGCCAAGTGTCGACTATGAAGTCTAACTTCCATTTTTGCTGTCTTTTTAGAATTAAAAAATTTTATTATAAGTGTATTAAATAATAATCAATTATGTTATTTTCTGATATCATATGTTTTAATTTTATATTTGATTTATTTTTGTATAATCAAAGCGGTGAAAATTGATGGTAGCATTATTAAAAAAATGTAGGCACTTCTATATTTTGGGCTCTTATCGGGTTCTCCAAAGAATATACATTACTTTTGTTTGATAGTTCTTTTTTCAATTTCTTGATTAGATTGTAATTGAGGTGGTAGAACTAATTTTTCTAGCATTTTCAAAATACAGCTTAGATCTTGATGCTTTAAATTCTACATGTTTCTTAGTTGAGGTAGATAGTGTCTCTATTACATTATCAATATAAAATATAAAATTTTTAGAAACAAATGATGACAAAAAAATGTCCTCTAACATTTCAACAAGACATTGAATTCATTTTCAAATCCTTTTATAATATCAAGAACCAAATGACTCACATCAAATCAATGGCCTCAAACACAAATAATTCTTCTTTGTCTTCAAATAATTTTTCTTTGCCGTCACCCTTTTCCTTTATGCCACCAACTATTTCACCATAACCTTCTAACCATTTTGTCAACATCCACTATCTTGTAGATATTAAAGTCAATAGAGATAATTATCTCTTGTGGAAAGCTTAATTTCTACCATATTTTCAGGCACAATGATTATTTAGATATGTTGATGGCTTAAACTCGTGTCCACAATAATTCCTTAGCAACACCTCCGAGAATGGAGAAAGAAATCCAACATTGATCAATCTAGCATGTATAACATGGTGACAGTAGGATCAAATGATCCTTAGTGCACTAATTTCCTCTCTTTCTGATCTAATTCTTGCTCAAGTAATTCGTCTTGGCACTTCTATGAAATATGGATAGCATTAGAACGAATGTTCTTATCTCAATCGAATGCTCGAATCATGCAAGTAAGGTATGAATTGGCTACAAAAAAGTGTAACCTGTCTATTGCTAATTAATTCCAAAAGGTCAAAGGCCAAGCTGATACACTTGCTGCTATCTGAAATTATCTCTAATCTACTTGCTAGATTAAGCTCAGAATATGATTCTTTTGTCACTTCTGTTACTGCAGGGGTAGAGCCAATGACTTTGAATGATTTATATGATCATTTACTAACCTTTAAACTTGGTTAGAGTAAAACCATTTTGTTGTTGATGTTTCAATTAGGTCGACAAATACAATAATTAAAAAGCAATCCCAATCGAGGTTGAGGATGCCATGATAGTTTAACACCATTTGGTCAGCAAAAGTGCCATAAGGACAATCGTGGACAAGGTCGTGAACACTGCAACATGAACAATGGCTCGTCCAACTTCCATCCAACTTGTCAAGTCTGTGGCAGAGTAGGACATATTGCAATTACATGTTACCATCGCTTTGATCACGCCAATCATGGGGACCACAACACCATGTTTCTGTTTCTTTTAAAGCATGCAAGTATTGCTGTTTATGTTATTGGGCCATCCTCTGTTTCAGATTTAAACTGGTACCCACATATTATTGGTGCGACAAATCACTTCACTCATGATCTCAACAATCTTTCAGTCCATGATAAGTATACCTGTCCTGAACAAATTTTTGTTGGTAAAGGAATTGGTTTGCCTGTTCACCATATTGGCCCCTTTCATTTATTTACTCCTTACCCTTCATTTAATGTCAAAAATGTATTATGTGTTCCTCGAATTACTCAAAATTTATTATTAATTAGTCAATTTACTCATGATAATAATGTATTTTTTGAATTTCGCCCTACCTTTCTTGTCAAGGATCTAAAAGCATGGAAAATCCTTCATTAAGGGCAATGTAAAGATAGCATTTATGAGCTCATCACTATTGTTAGACAACAAGGTAACCCAACTACTTACATAAGTGACGAGCCACTTTTGACCAATGGATAGGTTTGGTCATCTAGTTTTTCAGATTTTTCATAGGATCATCTTTTCCAATAATCTTTTAGCTCATAAGAATAAAATCCCAAAAGTTTGTGATGCATGTCAACTGGCTAAGAGTCATTAATTACCTTTTTGTTAACTTTGAATTAAGTTTTGATATAATAAACAATTTAAGTTAAATTAATTTATACTTAATTTGGTATTTGTGTTAAAATTGAAAAACATTTTGAAAAGTACTAAGTTTGTATTTTATCGAAAATATATGTTCCAAAATGTATACTTATACTTAGAATATTTTTGAGATATGTCTGAGTTAATATTAAGTCAAGAAAAATCATTTAACAAAGGATTTTTAAGGTATGCATCGATACAAAGAACAAATGTATCGATACTATGCTTAAAACTCTCAAATGTATCGATACAAGCTGCTTGGTATCGACACACACCCCATGTGTATCGATACAAGGCTTGGCAGTAACCAAGGTTTAGTTGAAACCCTCAAATGTATCAATACAAGTGTGTCTGTATCGATAGAGCCTACTTGGTATTGATACTCACCCTATGTGTATCGATACAAGGCTTGGCAGTAATCAAGGTTTGGTTGAAACCCTTAAATATATAGATACAAGTGTGTCTGTATCGATATAGCTTGCTTGGTATCGATACTCAGTTCCTTGTATCGATACAACAAGCTGTAGCGGTCACCTTTTTTATTCTTGTATCGATATTATTGGTATTATATCGATACTATAGCGCGGGTCTGAACGGAAATAACCATTTATGAAGGCTACAACGGCTCTTCAACCACCACATTAAATGCTCAACCTCTATGAATCAATTTCAAGCTATAAATAGAGATTCTCAATAGCTAAAGATGCAGAGATACGAAAATCATTGACGCATTTAACAACAAAAGCTCAAAGATTTTCAAAATTCTTCATTTTTACTTGCATTAAATTTATACTCTTCCAAGTCTATTTGTATCTCATTCACCTTGTACTTAAATTTCAGCAAACATCTACCTACTAGAGGTTCAATCTGTTTACAAAATACTTTATTCGGATCACAAAAAGGGTTATGTGAAAGTGAGAGAAAATATTTGAGAATTTGAGATAGAATTCTCAAAGGGATTGAAAGGTTCTATCTAAGCCTTAAAAGATAGTAGTGTAAGGTTATACCTTTGCTTTAAAAGTAACAATTTGTTTAGTGAATTGTGAGAATCACTTTGGTAAGAAATTACCAAGAAGAGATAACATAGGTGCCAAGTTCAAGACCGAACCTTTATACATTGAGTGTTTATTTTTCTTACCCTCAACCTATTTTTATTGTCAATTTACTACAAATTTATCAAGTTTTTGTAAGAACCATTTCACCTCCTCTTGGTTCAATCATTTCCTTGAGCTAACACTTTTAAGTCTTCTGTTACTAGGTCAAATAATCCTTTAGAACTTATGTTTTTAGATGTTTGGGTCACTTCTTTAGTAGTATCCACTAATGGTTAACGTTATGATGTAAGTCTTCTTAATGATTATAGTAAATTTCTTTGGATGTACCTATTATTCATAAATCTGATATTGAGCATGTTTTTCTTCAATTCCAAAAATATGTTGAATGTTTATTTGATTGTAAACTTAAAGTAATTCAGATTGATTGGAGAGGTGAATTTCAAAAATAAATAAATTTTTCACTAGTATTGGCATTATTCATAGGCATTCTTGTCCATATACTCACCAACAAAGTGGCTATATTGAAAGAACGCATAGACACATAGTTAAGACTGGTTTGACCTTAATGGTACATGCCTCAATGCCAAGAAAATTTAGGATATGGCTTTTGAAAGTGCTTGTTCTTGATAAATAGATTACCTTGTCCAATAATTAACCATCAAACACCTTTTAAACATCTTTTTAAAATTAAACCTAATTACAGTTTTCTGAAAACTTTTGATTGTGCTTGTTACCCTTTATCTTCGCCCTTATAATTCTCATAAAATGGACTATAGATCAAAGATTATTTATTAGGTTATAGTCTGCATCATAGAAGTTAAAAGTGCTTTGATTTGAGTACAAGCCGTCTTTATATTTCTTGTAATGTTATTTTTAGGACACTACTTTTACTTTTAATGGTTTTCTTAGTAGTATAGGTACCCAAAGTTCAATACCTCATCTCCAATTGTCCTTCCTACTCTTAATCCTATATTGACAACATATTCTACATCAAATCAAGTTCATTCTACCTTAGACACTTTTAATAACTCAACATCTAACCATACATCTTAATTTTGCTTACCCTCCCAATCACCAGGTAAGTCATCTTTTCCCTTTAAAATGAAACTTCCATCCACAATTGTATCATTCTATCCAAGAAGTGCAACCTAATCCACATCCAACACGGCTTTCAGGCGATATACGTCATATGCAGACTCGATTGAGTAATTACTTCAAAACAATTTACTGATGGTACGTTTTTTTATCCTCTTCCTAAAGCACTTTCTGTTGTTTGTGAGAGCACTGAGCTAGAACCAGCATGTTATTTGAATGCTTTCTAGTTTCCTAAGGCAAGCTATGAATTCAGAATTTGATGTGCTTATGCGTAATGGAATATGGTCACTCGTTCCTTGTCAACCTGGTATGAATATAGTAGGTTGCAAACGGGTTTTTAAGATCAAAAGAAGAGTCGATGAAACCATTGAAAGGCGTAAAGCTAGGTTAGGTGCAAAAGACTTTCACCAACAAGAACGTTTGGATAATGAAGATACTTTTAGTCCTGTGGTAAAAGCAATTATTTTTCAGATTGTCTTGTTTATTGTCATATCAAAAGGTTGGCACATTCATCAAATTGATGTTATAAAATGCTTTTTTTACATGGTACTCTTGAAGAAGATGTTTTATGCAACAACCACCTGGTTTTATTCATCCTGTATTCCTATCACATGTTTGCAAATTGCATGCCAATATATGGACTCAAACAACCACCTTGAGCAAGGTTTTCTCGCCTAAGTCGATGGCGTCTTGAATTAAGGTTTGTTGCTTCTAAAACAGATCATAACCTATTTGTTTTGCACCAGCATTCCTTTTGCATTTATATGCTCATTTATATTGATGATATTTTGATTACTCGTTTACATAACGATGGCATTTCATGTATTTTTAAATCTCTTGCTAATGAGTTTCCCATCAAAGATTAAGTGCCTTTGCATTACTTCTTGGTCACTGAGGCTTCTTGACAAGGATCAGATTTATTTATTTCTCAAGGCGGTGCATTTTTGATCTTTTGAGGTGAACAAAAATGCAACATGCTAAACCTATATCTTCTCCTATGGTTTCATCAAAAAAGTTATCCAAATTTACCGGGGACAAACTCTTGGATCCTACTGAATATAGGAGCGTTGCGGGAGCCTCACAATATCTCACACTCAGCTAGATATATCATTTGCTATTAACAAAGTATGTCAGTTTATGCTTACTCACTGGACAGCTGTAAAAGGGATCCTAATGTATTTAAAGCATACAATTTCTTATGGTTTGGTTTTCAAGAAGACTTCCTCTAGCAAACTCAGTGCCTTCTCTGATGCGGATTGGGTTGGCTACCCCGATGACGTGTTCTACAAATGGATATGGGATTTTTCTTGGCTGTAACTTGATTTCTTGCAGCTCTCGCAAACAAGTCACAGTGTCTCGATTCAGTATCAAAGCTAAATATAAAGCATTAGCTAATGCAGCAGCTGAAATTTGTTGGATTCAAAGTCTACTAAAAGAACTTGGAATATTTCTTGCTTCTCTTCCAACTATATGATGTGATAATATTGGAGTAACAGACCTATCAGCTAATCCCATTTTTCATGCTCGTACAAAACATATTGAGATGGACTTTCATTTTTTCTAAGAAAAAGTAGTTCGTGGATGTTTGACTGTCAACTTTATCTCTTCCAAAGATCAGGCTGTGGAAATTTTAACCAAAGCATTGCACTCTGGCAGCTTTTAGATTCTCAGAAGCAAGCTTAACATTTTTTTGTCCCACTGAGCTTGAGGGGGCGTGTTAAATAATACCGAATCATCTCATCATCGTCATCAAGAAATGATTCATTCCATCTTATAACCTCATCTGATAGTTAGATGAGTTCTATCATTTAAGATAAATTTTATTATTTTGTCTGCTGTAATTTGATATACTTGTAATCCTATCGTCTAGTATAGTTATCATGTAATCTTAATGCTATTATAAATAGAGTAGTATTGCAATAATTTCAGTAGAACATTGAATTCTCTTTCAAATCCTTTTAATTAAAAATAAATTTATGATTTTTTATTAATGGGATTTTTATTTTATTATTCTCACCAATAAGAACAATATATCTATGTTGTATTATAAAGGGTAAGTATTTATATATAAAAGCTATTATCTTATAATATATCTTCACTTAATGCATACATAATTTATATTATTTTTAAAATTTAAATTTATATTTTGAAATTCAAATTTTCAGATTTAACAAAATAATTTTTGATTATATTATTTAAATTTAAATTGTCCTTCAAAATATGTATAATATCTTTTTAATTAAAATTGAAAAGTGTAATCATGCCATTAAGCCTAGTACTAAGAATACTACCATGA
>JBBYHM010359439.1:0-21101 GCA_038381775.1 Adansonia rubrostipa | reverse complement strand
CGATACAATGTGTAAATGAATCGATACATGAACTCATGTATCGATACTAGGCCATGCCAAAACCAACATTTGCATTCTGTAAAGTAGATGCATCGATACACATCAACATGTATCGATACAATGTTCATTGTATCGATATATTTTGGGTTTTTTGGACCAAATGTATCGATACATTCTTTAATGTATCGATACATGTAGGCCATTTTCAATGATCGAGGCATTTTTAACTTGCCCACCGTTGATCCAAAGCTTAATTTTAACTCGTTTTTCATCAGAAAAGATCAAAACCCATATCAAATTATGAATTTGGACTTGTGAATTAATTAAAACATTTTTTTGAAGTCTAAATTAGATCATAAAGGGTCAAGGTCATATTATCACCTTACTCTTCCTTTGTTTGTAGACAAAGATCACTATCAGCCACCCTACTTGCTGGTATCTAATTTTAGCAATCAAACCAACCACCCTATGTCCATCACATTGGCAGCAAATTGCTTTTTACAGCCACCCTATAGCCATCAGCTGTCACAGCTTTGTCCCTCTGAGAAATAACCCAAAATGCCTTTAATTTAGCTCTAAAGTGCTGGCATAAATAAGCCATTAATATCTCAGCAAAAAAAAAGTTTTTTCCAGCTTGTTTCAGCCATCCTAACTCATTCACACATTAAAAAAAAACAAAATCCCATAGCCCTTCACTCAGCATCCAAAAACGGCCTCAAACACTCACTCCCAACCACTATACACTCTGAAAAATCATCCTCACACATACTAAAACCGAAACCTTTCTTTTTCTCTCATTTCTTGCTAATTAACAAGGAAAAGAGGAGAATTCAGGCCATCTTTGCTACTCCAACCACTTGACCAAAAATTAAAGCTTTGTTAGTATAACTTCCTACTTAATCACTTTTATTTTCTGTTTTTTAGCATCTTTATCATTTAGTAAGCCTTTCATGCTTCCATCACCCTCTTAGGATTCTCATGTGTTATAGTGGCTTTTGATTATGGCAGCTTAGGATTTGGATGTCTTGATGCCCCTTTTGATGTGGAAAATGTCTTATTTCATCCTTATTATTTTTTATAGCTCTTGTTCATGCATTTTATGCCATATCCATGCATCATGTTATGTTTAATCCATGCGCAAATCCTTAGCTTAGCATGTTTCAAGCATGTTTATACGTTAACTTGCATTTTGTCATGAATCATTGTCATTTTCATCATGCTTCACTTCATGAGATGTGTGCATAACATTTTTTTGTCAAGACCATTGGTAAAGTTAGCATCCCTATTCATTTAATGTGCCATCCCCTTGTATGTTCATTGTTTTCTCCTTATCTAAGCACATGTTTGATGGTTGTCAAAAACTGATTTTTAAAACCTCCCTTAGCCAAGCATGTTAACCTCAACCAATAAGGATTAACATGAACTTAGTATTTTCCTTAAAGTTAGTAAAAAAAATCTTAGGGAAAATTAAGTTTTTCAAATCTGGAATCCTAACTAAATGAGCTCAAAACTTCTGATTTTTCGATGAAAATGGTACTGCACTTGTTCTCAAAATATTTGTGCTTTATTTTTGAGTCAAAACCTTAAATGGTATGATCAACGGGCTGTTTCGTCATCCCAAACTACTCTAGAGCTATGCAAATGAGTTCGTGATGCTCATGCCATTATTTCCCTTTAGTCATGGATGTCTGAATGTTAATGACCCGAGTTTGGACCCAAAAACACAAAGACAAATAAAAAATATCCCTTGCTTTACTTTGTCCCCTATTGGCAGCACAACTATTGCGAATTGAAAAATTAGTTTAAAATCCCAAATGATTTTTCATAATTTTTTTGATATTTTTCTCTCAAAGTATGTCAAACATTTTTGCCAAGTTCATGCCATTTTTCAACTTTAGCACCATTGATCTAAAAATCAATTTGGCCAAGTTTTTAGCACAAAAAATCATCAAAATTCATACCAAGCCTCATCACTGGAGTTATGATTAGATCAAATGAATTTGAGGCCTATAATGACCAAAAAATGGGACATTTTCATGAAAAACATGGTTTGTTTGCGGGCATACTTGGCTTTTCTCCATATCTAGACTCTCTCAGTCTTTTTGTTCCTCTACCTTGGCTGCTAGAACTAAGTTAAGTGGCATGTGGGGAAAACCCTTTAATACTATCATTTTTGGCTCCTAAACCTTTGGTTAAGCATTTCCATATAAGAGAGCTAACTTAGGCTCTACAAGGCACATTCTTATACTCTCTAAAAAAGACACTTGTTAGCCACTAAAACAACCATGAACACTCTTTTTCTTTAGCTTCTCTAAACCACCACCAAAAACCCTTTTAAAACCCTCTATTTCACTTATCTTTCCTCTCAAAACCCCCTTCTATTGTTAGTGTATCCCTCAAGCTCATTCTTAACCACCTTTTTCTTGCTAATCAATAGCAAAATGAGGAGACAAGTGAGTTTAAAGCTTACTAATATTCTTCTCAAAGGCTAAGGTAAGGATTAAAACTTCTTGGTATAACTTCTATCATTCTTTTATCACATTTTTTATTATATTCATCACTTTAGTGAGCCTCGTCATGAAAGACATGGCCTTATCTTAGGACTTCATGCATTTTTTTGGTCTTGGTTGTGGTAGACTTAAGATATTTAATGCCATATTGACTTTTTTACTATGTAATACTATGCTTATATGCTTGATTTGTCTCAAAATCATGTTTTTAATACTGTCTGAAAATTCCAGCAAGTTTTTCTTTGCTTGAACATGTTCATATCATCTTTCATTGCATGAATCTTGATGCCACTCATAAAGCTAGCATCCCCATGCACTTTCATGCTTATTCCCTCGCATTTTTGTCATCTTTTACATGTCAAAATGTCATCTTTGTTTGTGAAAATTTACTATCCATGTTCATTTTCATGTATGTCACATATAGTTCATAACATGTTTGTCAAAATGTTTGCTTGCTTGCTGTAAAAAATATAATTTTCAAAAAATCCTAAGTTATATTCATCTTATTTTCGATAAATAGAGATTAACATAGATTTAATGTTTTCATTAATTGATCCTCCAATCTTGGATGAAAATCAAGCTTTGATCTTTGGAATCATGGTTAAATAAGGTTAAATATTTTGGTTTTCAAAATAAAACAACCTTTTCACTTGTTTTAAAGTGTTATACCTTGATTTTAAGGTCCAACTGGTTAATGGGATGTTCCATCATCCCAACTCCAGGATTGTGTAAATGATCTTGTGAAGCCATTGTGATTAACCATCTATCTAACGGACAATCAAATGTCTATAACCCAAGCCTAGTCCTAAGCAACTCAAAAATCAAAAAGCTCATCTATTTTGCTCTAGCGGTACTGTAGTTAAAAATTGAACAATCTTTTTGAGCCTTAAAACATTTTTCTAGATTTTTTTAATATATTTTTCCATTAAAGTGCATCGAATTACCTTTCCAACAATGTCTTTTTTGCCTTCAGACCATTCCAAATGAGGGAGTTATGATTTTTTCAAACCTTTGCTATTTGAAACCCCTGGAATCAATGATTCACATTTTATTTGGGCCATTTCAGCCTATCAGATGATTTTTTTGGATTTTTAAAATATTTTTACCAAAAACTTCATAACATTTCCTTTCCAAAAAGGTATTATTTGTGATTTAACAATTTCGAATGAGTCTAAGGCAATTTTTCAAGATCTGTTATACCCTTTTCCTAGCTATGCTGCCAGTGCTAAAGTAAACTCAACTTCAAAAAGTAATTCCATCTAGAAATTAATTTTTTGGATTTTTAAGATATTTTTATGTTAATCATTTTCGAGTACTTTCCAAGTTACCTCGTTTACCACTTGAAGCCTTCGGATAAACTTGGAAGAAATTCAAGAAACATCAAAATTAGACAAATTTCTTGAACCACTCTTTCAAGGTATTCGGATGCCTTGAAATGCATCTGAGTGATTCTCCATGGAATCGAGTGTCACAAAAGTGGTCTCATATCAAGGTCAAACAAAAATATTATATCTTATCTTTTATTCAAATTAGCGGTTTTAATTATTAAATATTTACCTTCATTAAAAATATTCCTTTTTTTCAAAAAAAAAGTTCCTAAAATTTTCATTTATGGAATACTCCAAGCCTATTTTCTGATGGGATACTCTAACCCTACTTTTATAAACTTCATCAAAATTTCCAAAATCAATAAAATTTTCACCATGGGAATATTCTAACCCTATTTTCCAAAAAGATACTTCATCCCTACTTTTCACTCAAAAAATCCAAATTCTCTCCCTTGGACTTCCCTGAAGTCTTTTTAATTGAAACTTTCTTTTTCTATACTTCAAGTGACCGCCAAGTCTAAAAGCGTCTCAAAGTAGTCATCTTGCTTATTCCTCAATAATTAAAGACAATTACAAGATACACTCTGACTGTCCTTCCTTTTTATGCAATATTATTATATTATTTTTCATCTTACTAAAACATTTTCCTTTGTAATGTCCATTATGCATTCATATTTCCAAATCATTTTTGAAAATTATGAGGCAGTGTTCCTTGTCGGTATCTCTCCAAAGCTTGACATAGAATATGCAATTTTTACTATTAAATTTGAAGATAATTTTTCTCGAAAAATCTTTATGTTCCCTCTATCTCCAAGGCACATACATGATTTAATTTTTTCTTAAAATCTGAATTTACAATTTTCATGCAAAATTCATGCATTAAAAGGGGATTATAGCAAAATAATGATAGGTCAAAGCTAAAGAAACTGAAACCAATGTAAGACATGTTTAGTGCATATGATTTTAGGCATCAAGGGGTACTAATCCTTCCTCAAGCATAACCAACTCCCAAACTCAACCAATGAATCTCTAGACCTCGTAGACCTTGAAATTGAAATTTCAAGTTTTGGAATTTGGAATATCATTTTCAATATGCATTCAATCAAGCTTGGTCTAAATAATCAATGGTCATTTCAAGCCTTTGGCCATTTCATGGTAGCCAAACAAGATCAATTGGATGAGCGATTCATCTGACAGTCCTTCCCCTTGCTAACATCTCATCACGCCCAATCCAAATTATGAACAAGGGATAACTTAAAGGCAATTCTTTTAATTTGCACACGTTATCCGAGCGATTCGAGTGGGGGTACTTTACGAGAATGTTTTTATTATATTTGGCATTCATTGTATATATGTACTTAGTTATGTTATTAACCTATTGGCTGGCTATATTTAGTGATCAAATTTTTTTCTCCTTAAAGATGACAAATGAAATTGAAGGAAATGATGCTATTCTTATAATTGTCAGATATAACCCACCCCTCTCCTTCTAGTAGACACTTGTAACATGCCGAATGCAAATATGGCATATAAGAGTAGAAAATTTATTTCATTTGATGTAGGAGTTGATTTAATATAGTGTACCACTCGCCCATTTTTTCGTGAGGCTATTACAAAAAAATTTAGAAATTGAAGTTACTATTAATCTTTTTAGGTTAGGTATGATTGGCTACCTATTTGAGCTGGTCCTTCATAAAATTTTGAAAATTCTTTGTAAGATATTGATTTTGGGGTTTAGTTTTTAAATTAGAAAAAAATTTAGGTTTGGGAGTTAATTATGAATAAGGAGTAGTACCCCACGACACCTTAAAATTGATACCTCATGGCCTTATATTATCCTAAGTTCGAGTTTCATGAATTTGGTTTTAGATATTTAGCCATAATCACCTAAAAATGCTAAAATGATTTCTTTATTAAAATGATATAAAATTTCATAATTTTAAAATTTTTTGTAACATAGTTTAGCAAAATATAGTGTATTATATAAAAAAGTTTTAGTGAAAAAGATGAAGAAGCAATCATGTTTGCTAGGTGATTTAACATATAGATGGTAAGAAAATGTTAGGAATGGTAAAAATGGAAAAGATTCTTTTATTTGTTTTAATGATAAGTTTAAATGTAATCACCTTTAAAATATGATATCTAGCATATATCGATTTCGGATCTTAATTTCTATAACTTTTTCTTCTATTTTTGAATTTTAGATTTCTTTGTTAAAAAAAAGTTGAGTTTGAATATTAGATCTTCCAAAATTTAAAAAAAAAAAAAAAACCTTTTTTCTCTAAATGTGAAGCTCTTTGTAGAGTCCAAAAAAAAAAGAAAAACAAAAAGCTAATAGAAAAGTTGGTGTCAAATGAATCGTAAAATAAAATTTCATTTAATCTCCCCTAATCCACTAAAAATAAGTTTTTAATTTTATAGAGGAAGAGGGATT
Source organism: Adansonia rubrostipa (assembly GCA_038381775.1). Classification (NCBI taxonomy): domain Eukaryota; kingdom Viridiplantae; phylum Streptophyta; class Magnoliopsida; order Malvales; family Malvaceae; genus Adansonia; species Adansonia rubrostipa. Next base: position 14,829 of record JBBYHM010359439.1, on the reverse strand, counting down.
AGGAGTAAAAATTTTGGATTCTAAAGGTGTTTTTAAAATATATGTTTTAATGAAAAAATTTATTATTTACGAGCGTTTGAATCTTAGCATTACTTCGATTTACTATGTTAATAATATATTAAATACGATTGATTATGACATGAAAAAAAAACATGAATTTAGAGTTAAAATAAATTACTATAACAAACAATGCAAAATATCCCAATTTGATGACAACTTTCAAGCAAAGTATAGATATAATATAACTACAACACGAATATATAAATCTAATTCATTATATGTACATTATTTATAAAAAATAAGATGGATATAAAAATTTAATTTATTTAGATTATATTGATATCCATAATTTATATTTTTATTAAGCAATAAAAAATGATAAAATATAAATCTAAGAATTATCGTACAACAACTTATAACTTATCACATTATGTAACATAGTTTTTTTTTTTTTTACTATTTAATCATCATATTATTTTTTCTATTACTTCAACACCTATTATTCAATATTTTAATTTTATCGATAATTTATTAATATGATAATATTTTATTAAATAATATAAAAATCAAATAATATTCCCTTATTTTTCAAAGAAAAATAAAAAGTCAATCATTATACAACATATGAAAAATTAGAAGTTATTTGAATACTTTTAGACATGAACATAACAATAAAAAACCAAAATACGATAAGAAACAAAAAAAATAACATGACTATAATATGAATATATGAATATGTTAATATTTATATAAAACCAATGTGACATGAAATTAGACTTTATTTGAACAGAAACAATTAGACATAGAATTTTGGATACTATAAGAAAACAAAAACATAATATAACATGAAAAAAATATGTTGACACGACACAAATGCATGAATGTATTAAAATCTACATATTAACATATAAAAATTTTTATATAATACATGAAATGTGATTATAACAAAAAAATAGCATGAACATAACATGAATATAAAATTTATTTTATTTGTTTAAAATAAAATTTTAAAAGTAATAAAGCTGATTGCTTGCCACACGGCTAGCAATTGGCCATCTTAATGAAAAAGCTATCCCCAAAAGGATAACTTTTATATAGTTTTTATTATTTTTGATAAAAACATAGACTTGACTACATTAATATAGAATTTATTTTTAAACTAATTTTATATTATCCATATATAAAAATTATTGAATGCATATTTGAAAAAAATGTTAGCTCAAAGTAAGGATTGAACTAAGAGGGTTGAATTATTCTTTAAAAAATTTAATTACAAATTAAATGTTTAACTAAAATTGAAGCCAAATAAAAGTAAAAAATATGTTAAGAGTAAGAGAAGCAAATAATTGATATATAGAAGTTCCTTCCTCGAACTAAGGGCCTACGTCTTCTTTTTTTGGCACTTTTTTGCCAAAGTGATTCCCATAATTCATAAATGAAAGCGTTACTTTTAAGGCTAAGGTATAACCTTATAACTCTATCTTTTGAGACTTAGATTGAACCTTTCAATCCCTTTAAAAATTCTACCCCAAATTCTTAAATATTTCACTCAATTTTCACACAATCTCTTTATGAAATAGATAAAGTGTTAGCAAACTCAAGACCTCTAATGAATGGGTGTTTCTAGAATTTAAGAAACAAGATGAATGGGATACTAATAAACTTGAAGGAATACAAATTGAACAGAAGAAGAACGCAGAATTTGAAGACTTTTTATCTTTTTATGTTCAACACTTGATTAATCTTGGTATCCCATGCCTCTTTAGCTATTGAAAACCTTTATTTATAGCTTGAAACTGAACTATGGATGTTAGGCATTAATGAGGTAGGTGGAGAGTCGTTGTAGCCTTCACAAATGCTTGTTTTATTTCTTTCCCATGACTTGTATCAATACATTGCTTTAAAAAACTATCCACTATAGCCTTGTGTATTAATACATTTCAAGATGTATCGGTGCAATTTGTGTTGCATCGATACAAATAAAGGTATAAAGGTTTTAGGATTTACTTAGCTACTACCAACAAATGTATTAATACATTCATACATTGTATCGATACATCATGAAAAAAACTTGTAAAAAAGTTTTTCTTGGCTGAAAAATCACTTAAACTGATTTAAAAAATATTCTAAGTATAAATGTTCATTTGGAACATTATTTTTGTGAAAATGGGAGGTAAGAAAATTAATTTAGTATTTCCAAAATATTTTTTATTTAATTCAAGGAAAAATACTAAGTTATAAGTAATCAAATATAACTTAATTTAGCTTAAGTTATTATTATATCAAAATCAAGATCAAAGCTAACGATCTCCCCTTTTTTGATATAACGAAACTTAAAGTAAATTTGTTTTGTTAAATAACCCTCTAAAATAATTAGAAATTTTCAATGTAAAACTCCCCTTAACAAAAGCATTATTTTCAAAAATTTTAAATTAAGAAAATAAAGCTCTTCTTGAAAATTTTAAAGCTACTATATTCAAAGTCCACAATTTTCACAAACCAAATTATAAAATGTGAGCATATAAAAATTTTCAATATTTACTTAATCAACATGTTATTTGGTCCCAACCACATTCATATTGTGTCCATGATTTTTCATAAAAGGATGACAACATTCAATATTAATCAAGTTCATAATGTAAATACCATGTCAATAGATTTATGAAGCATATATAGCAAATTTATAGTATAGCATTTCTCTCTCTTTTTGTTATATCAAAACACGAGCAAGATAATTCAAAGCTAGGTAGATAAAGGCAAAGTTAGCAAAGCTATACGTATGCAAGGATAATCCATTAAATAGAAGAGTTATATATAATGCAAGGATAATCCATTGGATAAAAGTTGCAAAATATGTCCAACAAAATGATTAAGATATTTTTGATGAAATGAAAAAATTTGGAAAAAGATAAAGTCTTAAAAACCTACAAGAAATCCAAAAATGATCCTAGAATGACTAAACATCATTGGTTGGAGAATCATCGGCGAGTGGAGCATTAGATGGAGCAACATGAGGAAAAATGGTCAAAAAAATATGAAACTACTCGGTCAACACTTGGTGACTATGCTCGAGATCAAAAAGTCGAGTGTCAATAGAATTGAGATGTTGATTGAAGTGCCATTCCTATGCATTATTGCAGCTAATGATAGTTTCAACTCAGCCCCTAAATGTATGAAACATGGCATATGTATCCATAAGTATGGATGGAAATGAGGCAACAATTGATGATGAAAGAGGCACATCATGGTCCATAGCATCTCCTTCAGGATCATCAGGTTATGCTTCCAGTGATTATGATTCACTTTGCGTTTTAGGAACCATGGAGCCTTTGACAATCTTATAGCTAATCATGGCCATGGATTCAAATCTAAGGTAGCAAGGTCACGTAATCAAAATATCAGGATCACATGAGAGGTTAATACCTCGAGCCTTGAAATAATGGCTTAAGTGCATGCCATAAAAAATTACACCCAAACCTTGGATATTTAGAATGATGTCAAGAAAAACAAAATGAGCAAGATTCGAACATTAACCAGTCTTAATTAAATGAAGCCACCAATAGTTAGAGCGGGTGATCTTGGCATATTGAATGCTATATAGGTGAAGAACATGAGTAATCATGAGGTAAAGATACTAATTGTGAGGAGGAATGAGGGTCACTTTGTTTTCTTAAGTGTAAGTTTCGATGAGAGCCAAACCCTCAGTGGTAGCAACCTCATTTGGAAAATCGAACATGTTGGCAATAGTAGCAGTAGTTATTTCTTAATCTTCATTATGCTCAAGGATGGTATTCCTTAAGAATGCAAGAATAAGATTTTCACAAACAAGGCATATGAGTGAGAGAAAGTGGATCCACCCAAATTGCATGATGGTGGAAAGGTAAGCAAAGTCAAAAGATTAGAGGTAAAGAACACTAATGAAATGACATTAATGAATAGGCACATAAGCATAAATGGTATTATAATGCTCATGAGTTTAGGAGTTATGAAAGCATGTATCGAAAAAGGTTTGTTGGTGGATGGTGGAAAATGATGCACCACGGATGTTGGGTCATTTTTCAGTAGTGGTTTTGAGTTTGGGAAGCATTTTAAAGAGGTGAGGTGTTTAAGGAATTTTTTCAAGTAATTGGTGGCTGGTCAAGAGTGGAGGTTGGTTCAAATAGCAGAAAATGATTAGAGAATGATACGAATGTTTATAAAGTGTTTATGGTGGTGCGAACTAGGGGGAAGTCTTTTAGATGGGATTTGAGGCATTTTATGAGAGGACTAGGTGGTGCTGAGATGGTGGTGAGATCTCATAAGTAAGTTGGCTTGGCAAGGCAAGGACTAAGAAAAAGGTTGGTTAAGGCTTTTTGTTAAACAGTTGGTGGATAGGGTTTTGGAGAATAATTATGAGTGTATTGGAAACAGATTTGAATCCAAACTCAATAGACTTAGTAAGAAAGAAGCAAGAAAGGAAAAACCTACATAAAAAACATGATGATTTTTTAAGAAATTCAAAGTTTTGAAAATAAATGGCTAGGGTCTAATATGTGAATTTTTTAATTTGGTTCAAAATTTGTGCTTATGGAGTGGATTTGATGATGGAAATGGAAGAATAATCATAGGGAATGGATTTGGATTAAAAGTTGTAATAAAAATAAGGATTTTGAAAAGATTTGGTGAGAATGCTATTTGAGATGGCCAAAATATTTTTGAATGATTTTGAAGCTTGATGAAAGAGTATGCACGCACGTGGAAGAACCCTAATAGTTGAGCATGTATCGATACAATATCAAGTGTATCGATACTTTGAATAATGTATCGATACATCTGGGTTTCCAAAATGTATCGTTACAATATTTAAGGTATCAATACATAAGGCCTAAAATCTAAAAATGTTTTTCAAAAAATTACAAATTTTCATGTTAAAACATATGAAATCAAAACATTAGACATGAAATGATCAATAAGGAGTAAAAATTCATTAAACTGGACTCTTCCATGATACACTTCGAATCAAAAACTTATTTTTGAAGTTTAAAAGTTTTGATTAAGTTAAAACATGCAATTTTGGAAAATGCAAATGCAAAGTTCGACTACATCTTGCACTATTATTGTCATAATTGTCTTTGCATGAATTAAAAAAAGAAATTTAATTAAGTTCAATTCAATAACGATGTTCATGTTCTAAGATCATAAGATCAATCAAATTCATATAAAACTAAATATGCATTGAGAGTCCCTTATGAGTGTTCATTACCAAATAGGCCCATAAAGTGATGTTTTCTCATCAAACAAGATAAGGACGTTTCAAACATCATTAGAACAATTTTATAAGATAGATCAAGATTTAACGAACTTGCTCACATTATTGAACATAAATATCAACACCAAATCAAGGTGCATTTATTAGACCAAGTTCACCTTTAATGGGATAAAACTTGTCCTTATCAAGTGGTTTTGTGAAAATATCCACAGTTGATGCAAGGTGTCTCAAACTCAAGCACAATATCACATTTTTGCACGTGATCTCTAATAAAATGATGTATAATCTCTATGTGCTTAGTTCTAGAGTGTTGAATTGGATTTTTGATGAGACAAATGGCACAGTGTTGTCACATTCAATAGAATATGATTCATGGTAATTCCAAAATCCTCCATTTATTGTTTTATCCACAAGATTTGAGCACAACAACTTCCCATGAATATGTACTCTGCTTTGGTTGTGGACAAAGCAACATTATTTTATTTCTTAAAAAACCATGATACGAGTAAATTTTTAGGAAATTGACAAGTACCAGAAGTGCTTTTCCTATCAATTTTGCTTCCAACAAAATCCACATTGAAATAAGCATGTAAGGCAGGAGATGATCCTTCTGGGTACCATCAGCCTAGATTGGGAGTATCTCTAAGATATCAAAAAATTCTTTTTACGGCAACTAAATGTTACTCTTTAGGTGATGATTGATATTAGCACATAGATATACCCTAAACATTATATCAGGTTACTTGTGATAAGATAAAGCAATAAACCTATGATAGACCTATGAAGTTTAAAGTCAACACATTTACCTCCTTTATCCTTACTAAGCTTTTCTAAAGTACTCACAGTGTGGAGCAAGGCTTTGCTTCATCCATCTTAAACCTTTTGGATAACTCCTTTGTATACTTTGATTGATAAAGATGCCATTTTTTGATTGCTTGACTTGTAATCCTAAAAAGAATGTTAATTCTCTTATCAGCTCATCTAAAATTCACCTTACATTATCTTAGAAAGTTATTGACAAAAGATTCATTAACAACTTCAAAATAATATCATCAACATAAACTTGAACTACTAAATTTCTTTGCCTTTGACTTTTATAAAATGATTTTGGTCAATGTTGCCATTATTTAAACCTTTTTCAATTAAAAATTTTGAAAGCCTTTCATGCCACACTCTAGGAGCTTGCTTTAAAACATATAAGGCTTTTGAAAGTATAAAAACATGATTAAGGAAATTAGAATTTTCAAACTGGGAAGTTGCTTAACATAACCTTCCTTATTAGTAAAACTTTTTTAAATATCCACTTTTGACATCCATTTTAAACAACTTAAAAGTATTAAAACATGTAAAGGCTAATAGTATTCCAATAGCTTCTAATCTAGCTATACGAGCATAAGTCTCATCAAAATGAATTCCTTCTTCTTGACTATATACCTTAGCTACTAATCTAGCCTTTTTCTAATTTTAGTTTCATGTTCATCATCCTAAAAACCTATTTACCTACAGTGGGATAATCACATCAAATTTCAAACTTTACTCCTCTTAAATTGATTTAACTCTTCTTGCATGGCCATGATCTAACTATCATCTTTTAAGGTTTTATCTAAATTCGTATGTTCAGTTTGAGAAAGAAAAGCTACATAATTGCATGTATTTCTAAAAGAGAATCTAGTTCTCGCCCCTTGATTTGGATCACCAATTATCACACCCTCTTTAACATAAGTTAACTTCCTAGGATGATTTCTTTCTCTTTCAGCTTGAGTCGACCTATGTAATTCATTTATTTTGGAGCCTTTTTATTTTGAAGTATTTGTTCTTGCCTTTTGTGTGATGTTTCAACTTGATTTTCTTGGTAAATCTCTACATCATCACTATTAAAAGATATCTTTATCAAGGTTAAGTTATTAAAGTTCTCTTGCTAAAGACTTTATGAGATTTAGAATTTGTAGAATGGCCAAGGAAAATGCCTTCATCACTTTTTGCATCAAATTTACCAAGATTGTCTTTTTCATTATTTAAAACAAAACATTTGCATCCAAAAAAATGAAAATAGCTAATGCTAGGCATTCTTCCCTTAAAAAGTTAATATGGAGTTTTCTTTAAAATTAGCTTAATCATAGCTCTATTTATAATATAGCAAGAAGTGTTAATGGCTTTCGCCCAAAAGTTCTTTGGCAAATTATTTTCACAAAGCATGGTCCTAGCCATTTCTTCCAAGTTTTTTTTTCCTCTTAACAATTCCATTTTGTTAAAGGGTTCTAAAAGTCAAAAAATTATGACTAATACCATTTTCATTACAAAATTTGTCAAAACTAAGATTTTCAAATTCTATTCTACATCACTTCTTACATTTCAAATAGAATATCCTTATTTATTTTGAATAGTCTTGTAGAAAGTAATGAATTTCTTTAAAGCTTCATCTTTAAAGCTTAAAAAGAGAACTTAAGTAAACCTAAAATAGTTATCCATAATAACAAATCTATATTGTTTACCACTAAAGCTTAGTGTCTTAGTAAGACCGAAAAGATCAATATTAATAAGTTGTAATACTCTAGTAGTTGAAATAATATTAGTGGGCTTGAATAAAACTCTCTTATGTTTTCCTTGAACATATGCATCATATATTCTATCACTATTAAATTTCATATTCAACAATACAATGACAAGGTTTTTCCTAGATAATTTTGAGATCACATTCATAGTAACATGTCATAATCTTCTATGCCACAACAAAGACATGTCATCATCATTTGCAACAAAGTAAACATTTTAAAAGATAAGTCATCTAAATGCACAATATAAACATTTCCTTCTCTATGTCCTATAAAAACAATTTTATTGGACTTAATATCAACTACTTGACAATTCATTAACTTAAAAATAACTTTCATGCCTTTATTAGATAATTGACTAATACCAAAGAGGTTATCCTTGAGATTTTTGACAAGTTGAATATTTTTAATATTAGATAAGGAGTTGTCACCAATGGTTCCAATGCCTTCTGTTTGCCTTTATGAGTTATTAGTAAAAGTAACATTTCCATAATTTTAAGGCTTTAGTTCCATGAATTGACTTTTGTCACCAATCATGTATCTTGGGTATACATTATCAAGGTACTAAGAATTCTTGTGCCTTTTAGAATCCACTTCATTCTCATAGTCACATCTTGAAATGTGCTAACTCCCTTAAGAATCCATAAACTCTTAGTGAGTTTATCTCTATAAGTGACAACCTTCAAGGTAAAAGTATGAAATTTATAACATGTTTATGGCAATAAGTACACATACTAGATGCATCATATAGTTTATTTTGTTTCACAAAGAAATTCTTAAAATAAGTTTTTTTTAATCTTATTATAACCCAAATCATCTTTATCAAAGAATGCTCTTTGTGTTTCTAGCATGTCATGTAACCTTTGTTGTGCCATATAAAACTTTGAGAATAAGTTATGCAAGTTGCTACTTTTCTTAGTTATATCATTAATCTCAACTTTTAACTTATCTACTTTATTTTCAAGGTCATTCTTTGCCATGCTTAATGATTTATTCCATTCTTTAAGTTTAAAAACATTTTTAAATTTTCAAATTCATGGTCTTAAATTCTAATGCTGACTTATCAAAGGCATCTTGTAACTCATCAAACAAATAGAAATTAGTATTAGAAGATACCTTGGTCTCAGCAAAAGCCATGAGACATACATTAGCCATTTCATCATTGTTATTATCAGATGTCTTACTATCACTCCATGTAGCCACTATAGCCTTCTTCTTTTACTTCTTTGGGTTTTGCTTTTTCTACATTGGAGACTCAAGTTCGATGTATCATAGTTTCTTACATTCATAGCAAATTATTTAGTCCTTTTCTTTCTTGATTGACTTTCTTTCTGCCATTTTTCTTCTCCGAGGTCTCCTTGCCTTGTTCATTCTCATGAATTTGTTGAATCTTTTTTGCAAACATGGCTATCTCTTCATCTTCCCCAATGACTTCATCATCATCATCACCTTAAGTGGTTGATTTGAAGGCAACATTTTTTTTTCTGGTAGCTCTTAACCGTGCTTGATTTTCATCTTATAGGTTAGGAGAAAATATATAAGTTCATCCAAAGAAAATGTGTTGGAATCCTTGGATTCTTTAATTGTCATCACTTTTGCTTCCCAAAACTTGGGAAGACATTGACAAGTTTCTTCACCATCTCTTTGTTTGGATAGGGTTTTTCAAGTACCTTCAACCCATTTGTGACATCCATGAACCTATTTGACATTTCTTTGATGGTCTCAACAGCCTTAATTTTGAACAATTCGTAGTAAACTGTAAGCATATTATTTTGGATTCTTTGACTTGATTTGTTTCTTTATAAGTGGTTACTAACTTGTCCTACACTTACTTGAAATAGAATGATTTTTGCTTTTTAACAATTTAGGGAATGAAAACTAAACTACCTTTTAGTTCTCCTTGAAAATGGCCTTTATTTTTTTAGCCTATTTTAAAAGAACTAAATAAATGAAAAAATTGAAAACTACATGTTTTATAGCTTTAACAATTTTAAAAAAAAAAGAATAAAATTGTTTGGCTAAAGCCGAAGCAGCTACTTTTGAAGTAACAGAAAGAAAAGTAATGACTAGAGTGGGAGAATTAGAGTCGAAAAGAGGATTTCTCACTTCTTTCTCTCATTCAAAATCGTGCGAAGTGAGACACTATTGTACTCACCTAAGCCAAGAGCACAATATATGTGCATGGCCTGGCATTTAATTTTGCCATCTTAGTATCTTGTTTATCTCATTCATCATATTCTTTTGGCACAATAATGTCTCCAACCTTTTTCTTAAAAAAGAGTGGTCCATTGACAATGATCTTCCATACTACATAATCATTGGCTTAGATAAAAAGCCTCATCCTTATCTTCGAATATGAGTGGTTGTCACCATTGAAGAGTGGAAGTCTTATGATGGAATGGCCTTCAAGTCTTATAACATTCATGTTTGTCTCAAAGGCCATGAGACATACTGCATCTTTGCTCTTTAGCTCTTGTGAACTTTTTGAAGCTTTAAGCATTATGTTTGCACCTTCCATTCTTTGAGCTATTAAAGATCTTTTCTTAGGGTTGTGAAACATATAAAATATATCAAATCTCTCAAACAACATTGTTAGCTCAAAGTGAGGATTGAACTAAGAGGGGGTGAATTGTTTTTTTAAAAATTCAATTACAAATTAAACATTTAATTGAAATTAAAGCTAAATAAAAGTAAAAATGAGTTAAGAATAAGAAAAACAAACAATCAATGTATAAAGGTTTGGTCCTTAAACTCGAAGCCTATGTCTTAGTTTCTTAGCACTTCTTTGCCAAGGTGATTCCCACAATGCACTAATGAAAGTGTTACCTTTGAGGCTAAAGTATAACCTTACAACTCTATCTTTTGAGGCTTAGATGAAACCTTTCAATCCCCTTAAAAGTTCTACACCAAATTCTTAAGTATCACTCAATCTTTACACACCTTTTATGAAATAGATAAAGAACTTACAAACTAATCAAGACCTCTAATAGGTGGGTGTTTCTAGAATTTAACTATAAGATGGATGGGATATCAATAAACCTGAAGGAATACTAATTGAATACAAGAAGAATGAAGAATATAAAGATTTTGAGCTTTTTATGTTCAAGATTCAATTAATCTTAGTATCTAATGCATTTTTTACTATTGAAAACCTCTATTTATAGCGTAAAACTAAATTATGGATATTCAGCATTAATTAGGTAGGTGGAGAGTCGTTGTAGCCTTCATAAATGCTAGTTTTCATTCCTTTCGACCAAATTATATTGATACATGAAGTGGTGTATTAATACATTGCTTTAAAAACTAATCATTTTAGCTTAATGTATTGATACATTTCGAGATGTATCGATGCATCATGATTTGTGTCGATACAATTTGTGTTGTATTAATACAAATTAGGGTTACAGGATTTCTTTAGCTATTGCTGACAGATGTATCAATACATTCATACATTGTATCAATACATTCATGATACAAAACTTGTAAAAGAGTTTCTCTTGGGTTAAAAATCACTTAAACTTATCTCAAAAATGTTCTAAGTATAATATTCATTTGGAACATTATTTTTGAGAAAACAGGAAGAAAGAAAATTAATTTAGTATTTTTCAAAATATTTTTAATTTAATTCAAGGAAAAATACTAAGTTTTAAGCTACCAGATGTAACTTAATTTAGCTTAAGTTGTTGTTATATCAAAATCGAGATTAATTCAAAGCTAATAAAAAAAGAAGTCGTACCAAAATAATATATTTTATATAAACAAAAATTATGTTTTAGTTTATCTTTTCCCTTTAATTTGTACTTTTTTTCTACTTCGATTTGTTTTAGGTCTATCTGTGATTACGAGTCAAATTATTTATTAGACTTGACATGTTTGAATTAAGGAATTTTTATAATTTGAATTTATCTTATCCAAATTAATATTTAATCAATAAAAATTATTTTTATTTAAATTTAATTATAAAATATATAAATATTAGCATAAAAGAATTTTTAAATATTTTAAAATATTCAAACGATAAAATAAATTTTTGAAACCAGTAGACTTAAATTATTTTAAGAGGGATGTCTTCGGCATGAAATTGTTTAATTTTATAAAGAGTATTATACATTTTTAAGAAAAAGATAACCTTTTTCAAAGGAATTTAATCGTTATTAATAATTAAAATTACACAAGTAATTAACATGTAAAAAAATATGTTCATTTGCCAATGTTATACTTAGCTCCATTTGAACAGATAATGACAATAATTCAACTGAAACTGAAAATAATTGTGACGATAAAATTGAAAATAGCAATGAAAATTAAATTAATTATTATAATAATAAAATTGACCACTGTATAATTTTAGCTGTAAGATTCTCTACTTTTATACATTGTTTTGATAAGCAAAATTCGAGAAGCTAGGAATATAAAAAGGTGATGAAATCCAAGTCTAAGTATGTAAAAGGTTTAAAAAGCCGCTCGTTTCATGAACTGTGCTGTTTTAGTTATGTTTATTCAATGTGGACATAAACAAGAGCTACAAAAAAAGCAGAGAAATTAAAATTAATATTGAGATATGTTGTATAGATATAAGCATAACGGTGAAGTATATATAATGAATAATTCTAAAATATTAATATTATATTTATATGAAATAATAATTAAAATTATAGTCATGTTAAAAAGTAAATTAATAAAATAAAAAATAAAAATGAATAAATAATATTTTTTTATTTTTATGTAATTAATATTTTTTAATCAATCATACTAATTATACATTAATAAAATATATGTTTTATTAATTTATTATATAATAATAAATTTATTAATATTATATTAAATAAAAATTATTTATTTCAAATAAAAAATCATAGTAAGAAGAAGTTAAGGACAAAAGTATTCATGTACTATTCACATGTCTGTTCATCCCCTAGAGCTTGAAGATCTAATGGTTAAACTGGTGCTCATGATGTCGGTGGCTAGTGACCCAAAAATTAGATCAGCTTGATTGGGTCAAAAAGTGTCCAATTAGATTGCAAAAAGGTTTATATAATTTTTAATTCTTATGAATTGAAGGTTTCTGAATTTTAAAACACAAAAAGTAACAGAGAGTATTTAATTTAATAATTGATGCATGTACTTATGATTAAAAAGTTACTGTGAGTCTCTTTCTACCAAAAATCCAAAAAAAAAAAATCATGAAAATATATTTAGGATAAAAAAATTTAAAAATAGATCATTAACTATTAAAAAATACATTATACAAAAAAAAATAAATAAAACATGAGATAAAAAGAAAAATATAAAAAAGCAAACAAGTGAAAACAAATTAAATATTGTTGGCAAAAAAAAAATACAAATTAAATAGCGCAAAAGAAACCAAAAAAATCTAAAATCTATAATGAATTTTAACTTTAATTTATAACTTTCCAATAATGCCTTTCGTGCTTCCATTTTTTTAAATTTTTGACAATAGCTTTTCTATAAACTTTTCATATTCATCTTTGCTTTTATTTTCAAGAAGTGAAAAAGATGCATTGTTGGTTTAGATGTTTAGAAATCTTTAACTACATAGATTTACGTATATGAACACATTCTATGCTTCTCTATAGAGATAAAAGATATATGCATGATGTGTTTATGTATCTATATATGTGTATATGTACATAACATATTCATATATATATATATATATATATATATATATGCTAATGAATTGAAGCTCTACAGGGTAAACATATGCCTATTTACATTTACATGTCTATGGTCACTATAATTAATCATAAGGCACTGAAAGTTACAGCATGTAACCATTTGGACAAAATCCCCTGAGGTCCTAAAAAATGTTGCAGAAACCAAGGTTTGCTTTCCATGAACCTTGAATGCAAACGGGATATAGCCAAAACTTCTAGGCCTTAAAACGTAAAATTTTATAATAAATTTATTGGATTGTTTTTCAAGTGGGCTCTAAGTAACATCCAGGGCATAGCTTCTATACAGTACCGAAAAGCTAACCGTATCATATCGGTATTAACAATAAGATGAACCAGTAATCTGGGAGTGGAATAAGTCCTAGTCTGCTCTCAAATATTAATAAAAAAAATTTGTTACTTCAATTGAGATAAGTGTTAAATATAAATATAATTAATTTTTTTAAAGTTTCTTCATGTATTTGGAGTATCATATTTTTTACTTATGTGTAAATATGAATCAAATACAAGTATTAGACACGAATACTTTAAAAAAAATAAAAAGTTGAAACACCATATATAAAAACAACTTTAGGAAAAGAAAAGGACAGAAAAGATCGAGTTTTTAGTTTGGCAGCTCGGCTAGCATAGCTTAGCAATGTGTCAAGTATAACACCAAATTTTGAGCATGGTGAAATATCCATGAAAAATATACATCTTGCACATCTGCCTAAATCAGCACAAATCAAACAACTACGAAGAACATTTTAAGTGGCATTGAGGGTGCACGGGAGAAGCTGGGTTTTATATCAATATATCCTCTACTATTGTGTGTCATTTTCCTTAACTTTTAATCTGCATTTTAAGTAGATGGCAGTTCTTATCAGACTGACAGTAACAGAGCATTCCAGCCATTGATGTTCTCACCTATGTTAGTCCCACTCTTGATTTTTCCTTTAAAGTATTCGTGTCTGACTCGTGTCCTACATATTTTTGGATAGAAGTATGGAGAAGTAACCCTCCAAAGACCCTTCACATACATGGAAAAACATAGAAAAAAAATTGAACATAAGAAAAATATTGAACATATTCATGTCAGGTAAATACCCGCCAACGACAGTCACCCGAGTCCAATTAACATAGGCTCTGACAAGGTACTGTCCAGACAGACTCCTGCTTACAGATTCATTCATCAACTTTCAACGGCTCAAAATAAATAATAATAATAATAATAAGGCAGTTTTGATGGTAGCAGTGTGGCATCAAACAAAAAGAAAAAGGCAAAACATTTGCCAATGTAACTTGTTGTAAAAGGAACAAAAAGTTTTCCTTCACGTCCGGCTGAGTTGAGCAC
>JBBYHM010359428.1:0-21102 GCA_038381775.1 Adansonia rubrostipa | reverse complement strand
TTGGAATTGTTCATGATCATTTTGTGCTTATTTTTATTTTGATTTCATGATTTTTAGATTATTTTGTAATATTAGTAGACATAGGGACTAAATTGCAAAATTTATAAAAGTTTTTTTTTGACATTTTTGGCTTGGTTGAGAGCTTTGTAGCCCATGAGATTTCTGATTTATGTATTTGTAAACAATTTTTAGGCATTTCTAATACTTTAGGGGTCATTTTGTAAATATTAAAAAGTTTAGCGACTAAATTGTAAAATATGAAAATTACATTTTGTGGCTAAAAATGCTTGGCCGAACCTTCTTGCATATTGTTACCATGACTTTTGTGTTGATTCTTTGTTGGTTTGATGATATTTAATGATTTTTTTGGTACTTTACCATAGAAGGGTCAAAATATAATTTTGTAAAGTTTAGGGGTTATTTTATAAATTGTAAAAAAATTGGGCAAGGTATTTGGCCGAATCTTTGCAGATATATTGCCTGCATTTTCATGCATAATTTCATATGTTTTTTTTTTTATGATTTTTAGGTTATTTTATTATGTAGGGACTAAAATAAAAATTTAGAAAAGTGTTGGGACTAAATATCAAATTTTCATATTTAGGGTGCAAAATGTACATTTCATTAGTCTCAATGATTTTTATTATTTTTATGGCCTTCCGTAGGGATATGGAAATTTTCAAAACTTTTTGTGTTTGTTTGGTCCTCCGAAGGATATGAAATGTAATTTTCCAAAATTTAAGGGCTTGATTGCAAATTTTGCATTTCAAGTTAAACTTAAACTTTCAACTTTTCCATTTAGACTAAATTCATCTACTTTTCATTATTTTAGTGTCCATTAAGGTACCAGGATATTTTTCATGTGGAAGGTCTACCCTAGGGGTATTTTAGTAATTTTTTTAAAATCGAGTCCTAGATAGTAACCGGGATGCTTTTATGCTAAAGGTGCATATTTAGGATAGGTTCATCCAGTTTTTATCATTTTAGTATCCATTAGGGGGTACCGGGATACTTTCATGTTGAAAGCATACATAGGGGCATTTTCATAATTTTTCTCATCGGGATGCTTTTATGCCAATGGTGATAGTTTAAGCTTCCTTTAGCCTTTTCAATTCATTGTAGTGTCCATTAAGGTACCGTGATACTTTTATGTCAAAGGTATACCCCAAGGGCATTTTCATAATTTTTTTCACCGATATGCTTTTATGCCAATGGTGAAAGTTTAAGGTTCCTTTAGCCTTTTAAGGTTATTTATGAGTCCATTAGGGGTACTGGGATACTTTCATGTCGAAGGTATACCTCAGAGACATTTTCATAATTTTTCTTATTGGGATGCTTTTATGCCAAATGTGAAAGTTTAAGGTTCCTTTAGCCTTTTAAGGTCATTTTTTAGTCCATTAGGGGTACCGGGATACTTTCATGTCAAAGGTATACCTCAAAGGCAATTTCGTAATTTTTCTTATCGGGTGCCTTAATGTCCATGGTAAGCCTTAGGAATATTTAATATTCTTTAGAACCCAATCCTAAGTAGTTATCGAGTACCTTAGTGTCGATGGTAACCTAAGGAATATTTTAATTTTCCTTAAAACCCGATCCTAGGTAGTTACTAGGTGCCTTAATGTTGATGGTAAGCCTTAGAAATATTTTAATTTTCCTTAGAACCAAATCCTAAGTAGTTACCAGGTGCCTTAGTGTCAACGGTAAGCCTTAAGGATATTGTAATTGTTTTTAAAACCTACTCTTAAGTAACCACCGAGTGTTTCTATGCTGAAAGTATACTTTAAGGATAATTTCATTTTTCTTTCATCTTTTAATCCTTGGATTTGAATTAGTATTTCATTGTCCAGACTGAGTCATATGTCCTTTATTTTTGTTTCAAATAAAATTTATATGTCTTTGAAAAATAAAGGCAATGTCTCGAAGTTAGAGTGGTGTGTGAAATTCCTCCCACCCATATATGGTAGGGGTTTTACGGATTATTGACGATGTACCCTTTTCAAAATAGGAATCGAGAATTTTATACAAATAAAAAATCCTTTCACATTCTACCAAATACTCCCGTAGGATGTGAAAAACATTTTTTAGAACCTTTTATGTCCCTTTGGTTCTCCGTTGGGGTATAAAAGGGAATAATGAAAACTTTCGTGTCCCATTAGTTTTCTGGTGAGGGTGCACAAGACGTTTCGATTTTTTAAATGCAAAACCCTAATTTTTTCTCATGGAATAATAAAACCTTATTTTAACAACATGAAAACTGTAATTATATGCCACATATTAAAGCCGAATAAAAATTAAAATTCAAGTTAACACGTAATTAATAAGATATCGATTTTTAGGTATCACGAGAGGGTCGATCCTTACTTGTGATTGTAACTGACTCTCAGACCCTTTTATATGATCTCTGATATGATCGCAAGCCTTGGAGTTTGTATTTTAGGGTTTCATAACCCTCAAAATACAAACTCTGATAGGTGACCAATCTCACCTAACCCAAATAGATTGGTGGCGGCTCCAAATAAATAGTCATTTCGTAATGTCTATTTAAGGTTAAATCGAGTGAGCGATTCATCTGGACCACCCAATCCCCAAAAATAAAAAGATGTCAATAATGATATGGCCTATACAAATAAAAAATATAAAATAATAATAAATTTAATAAATTCAGGAGTAAAGGCCATTTAAGTCGGGCTTGGTTAGGATTCGTATCTGGACCACGTTGCGACACCTATTTATAGGGGGAGGATTTCATCCTATTTGCCTATTTTATTTTCCTTTTTTTTAAAAATTTATTTGATGTGAAGATGGCTTGTTAGGTTGGATAACCATCATTATTGTCATAAGTCCATGCTCTTGTTATCTTTTCTTACAAGCCACTCTATTATCAAGCTCATGATGAAGTTGATCAGCTCATGTAATAAGTAATTGGGATGTAACCAACTTGGTTAGAAAGTAATTGGATGAGAAAACAAGCTAGTTAGCATGTAACTAGTTGAAAAATGTAAATAAAATTAAATTAAATAAAATTTCCAAAAATCAAAATAAAATTAGAATTAATGTTAATTGATCATAGACAATTTTAGAAATGAAATGGTGCAAAAGATCTTGATTGAAAGTTAAAAACTCATAAAATTTTACGAGAAATGCCTTAGTGTAGGAAAATTGACAAATATGAAAAAAATTCATAAAATAAATTAAAATTTTCAAAATTGTTTTAATGGGAGTTAAATGACAATATTAGATGAATTTTAAAAATTTTAAATCGAAGAAAATTCCCCCGAATAGAAAACTTGAATTTTCGAAAACAAGGGATGTTCAAGAGAAAAAAACCAAAACTCATGAAAATGATTGAATTTTTAAAAACTGAATTAAGGTGAATCAAATAATCATATTTGATAAATTTTAAAAATCATAAACCAAGAAAAAAATACCCCAAAAATATTTATAGAGTAAAAAACTTCGTATTTTAAAAACATGAGAATTTCAAGAAAAAAAATTCAAAACTCATGAAAATAAATGAATTTTCCAAAACTAAGTTAATGTGCATCAAACAATAATATTGGATGAATTTTGATATTTGAAACTCAAGAGGATTCCATCAAAAATTTTACGAGTAAAGAAAAACTTGTATTTCAATATCTAAAAAAATTACAAAATTTCATTGACACTGAAGTAAAACAAATTTAAGACCACATATTATTCAAAAAATTAATTTCTAAGGTGAAGAAAATGAACTTGTAAAATTTTAAAAATAGATCAACAAGAACCAAAAGTAAAATTCACGAGCATGATATTCGTAAGACTACAAAATTCAAAATTAATTTATAAAATTTACAGTTTGACACTTCATAGTAGAAAATGCCAATATATATTTTTCCTTGAATATTTATGATTTTTCGGGGTAAGAATCGGCATAAAACCATACTGGTATCATTAAAAATATCTGACCACCAATTTTTCGAGTTTTTTTCATAAAAATCTCAGGAAATTCCTAAAATAGGAAAATTAACCGTGAGATCATCCATAGAGGTAATTTCCAAAATTTGTCAAGAACTTGTTTAAAAACAAAAATTTTTCCTTTACGGATTCATTCTTTTTACCCGAGAAAATAGATTTTTTCATCATGTGTATATACAATTATTTACATATGGCTGATTAAAAATATAAAAATGTGAAACCGCTTTGGTGGAAGTTGACCTCCATCAAAGTGGCTACTACATTTTTGTTCTTGGATATTTGGGACTTTCAGAGAAGATAGCTCGGACGAAATTAGGTGTCTACAGCTACCCTTCTTTGTCCGTTGCTGAAAATTAGGAATAGGATAAAGACCAAATAGACACGATTTCGTCTGGGCCACAAAGTACAAGAAAAATGAGATATTAAAATATATATTAGAGATTAGAGATTACTGATTAGAAGGGGAGCTTTCAACCTACGGTGAAGTTGATATTGAAAATGAGTTAGTCAGGGCGAAAACGTACAAACCAACCAATAAGATAAATTAACTGAGACCAAGTAATCAGGTCAACAAATGAAAGAAGTTACACTAGACTAAGTTGACTGCTAGACAAAGGATATAAAGGTAATACCTAAGGTTAAACGTAACAAGTTCGACTAGGGCTGAACCATTACGTTGAATGAGATGAAAAGAAGTTTGACCAAGGCTAAACCATCACGTTAAACAAAAGTAAAAAGAAAGTTTGACTAGGGCTAAACCATCATGTCAAATGAAATGAAAAAAAAAAGTTTGACCAGGGCTAAACCATCACGTCAAACAAAAGTGAAAGGAAAATTTAACTAGGGCTAAACTATCATGTTAAACAAAAGTAAAAAAGAAAGTTTGACTAGGGCTAAACCATCATGTCAAATGAAATGAAAAAAAAAGTTTGACTAGGGCTAAACCATCAAACAAAAGTGAAAGAAAAATTTGACCAGGGCTAAACCATCACATCAAACAAAAGTGAAAGAAAAAGTTTAACCAGAGCTAAACCATCATGTCAAACGAAATGAGAAGAGAGTTTGACTAAGGCTTAACCATCACGTCAAATGAAAGTGAAAGAAAAGATTGACCAGGGCTAAACCATCACGTCAAATAAAATAAAAAGAGAGTTTGACTAGGGCTAAACCATTACGCCAAAGGAAAAGAAAAGGGAGTTTCACTAGGGCTAAACCATTACGTCAAACAAAATGAAAAGAGAGTTTGACCTGGGCTAAATGATCACGTCAAATAAAATGAAAAGGGAGTTTGACTAAGGCTAAACCATCATGTCAAATGAAAGTGAAAGAAAAGTTTGACTAGGGCTACTAGTAAAAAACCATCACGTCAAACGAAAAAAAAAGTTTGACTAGGGCTAAACCATCACGTCAAAGGAAAAGAAAATGAAGTTTTACTAGGGCTAAACCATCACGTCAAACAAAAAAATTGAAGTTTCACTGGGGCTAAACCATCACATCAAACAAAAGAAAAAAAACTTTGACCAGGGCTAAACCATCATGTCAAATGAAAGTGAAAAAAATTTGACTTGGGCTAAACCATCCCGTCAAACAAAAGGAAAAAATTTTAACTAAGGCTAAACCATCACATCAAATAGAGGTGAAAAGAAATGCTAAACTATCCCATCAAACAGAAGAAAAAAAGTTTGACTAAGGCTAAACCATCACATCAAACAGAGATAAAAAGAAGTTTGACCAGGGCTAAACCATCACGTTAAATAAAAGTAAAAAGAAAGTTTGACCATGTAAAATGTAACAAGACTTGACTGAGTATAGCCAAGTAAGTAACAATTCGATTGAGTACGGTCAATTGGAGACAAACCTTAATAAGGCTGAAGTAACTTGATATTTGAGATCTTTGAGGAAAACTTGACGTACCTTTTCATTTTGAAGCGGTATCTATTCTAATAGTTTTTTTTTGCTTCATTGCTTTAAACTTGTGAATTACATAATTACGAATGTGGATGCATGATGAATGTGCATGGATTTTCATGATTAGATTTATTCTTTATTTTTTTATTTTTCATTCATTTTCTTTTTAAATCTTGATTCAACCCACTTCAAAAGCCTGAAAACATCTTCAAAAAGCATGAAGAATCTTTCTGGCGGTATGGGACTAGTCTTGAATTTGATGTTGTCTGTATAGAAATAATTTTTTTTGCCTTCTGAGGAATTTAGATTATGATGCACCAGATTATGAAAGGGAATGGTATGACTAGGAATATCTGGGGGATGCCCCTTATGGGTGCATCAATACCATCTAGTGGTTGAGAAAAAAGAATATGATTGGAAATGTGGGCGATGTCCCTGTCCCGAGAGAAAATAGGACTATGTGATGCATCAATACCATCTAGTGGTTCAGGAAAAATGATATGATTCAAAATGTAGGCGATGTCCCTGCCCTGAGAGAAAATAGGATTTTGTGATGCATCCATACGATTTAGTGGTTGAGGAAAAGGGATATGATTGAAAACGTGTGAATGATGTCCCTACCCCAAGAGAAAGCAGGACTTTATGATGCATCAATACCATCTAGTGGTTAAGAAAAAGGGATATGATTGGGAATGTGGGTGATGTCCCTACCCCGAGAAAAAACAGGACTTTGTGATGCATCAATACTATCTAGTGTTGAAGAAAAGGGATATGATTGGAAATGTGTGGGGAATGCCCTTCGTCGATCCATCTATAGTTTTCAAAATATAACAAGAACTTTATGTTTCCATCAACTCCCTTGCTAGCTAGAACAAAATGATGAATATCTTCTAAAAGGTTGAGTTTCTTCCATCGTCAAAATTCTATCTAAGACCGTTAGTTATCCACCTCTAACGCTCCCTAGAATGTTCGAAGGAATTAAGACGTGAACCAAGATTTTCATAATGTTTTGACCTCATTCCAAAGTAACTCAAAGAAATTAGTTTGTTATATATTTTAATCAACCTTTATTTCTTTAAGTCATTAATTATCATTTAGGAAAAATGTTAGCACGATCAAAAAGAAAGTCTAACAGAGGTTGCATTTCAAGGAAAGAAAGTAGAATATTGGCTTTTTTACAAAAATAATGGTAAAATGCCTAAGAAGAGATTCACAAAGATAATGGTAAATGTTGAAGAAAAGGTCTGGACAACTGAATACAGATCTTCGAAGATTTTTTCTAAATGAAATATCTGCTTCTGTATAGATCCATCTTTTAGAGATGCGTTTGATCATATCATGCCTACAATTTGATCATTTTTTTCTTTGCTTGAGATGCTCTTTCGAGTTTTTAACTTGAAGCCTCCCCCTATATCACCTTTAATCAAACACGCTGTTTGGGTTTTCTTTCTATTTTTGTTTTTTTTATTTTTTTTTGTTTTTTGTTTGTTTGTTTTTTTTTCTATTATTTTTCTAAGCATAGTATTTCTTTACGTTGTCTGCATTAACGGGGTTTGGCAAGACATCTCCATCAATTTTGGTAAGGATTAATGCATCTCTTGAGAATGCCTCGTGAACCACATAGGGCTCTTCCCAATTGGGTGCCCATTTGCCTTATGGATCTTTTTGTATCGAAAGGATTTTCTTCAACACCAGTTCTTCTTCATGAAATTGTTTTGGATGAATCTTCTTATCATGGGCCTTTATTATCCTGTTATGGTACATTTGCCCATGTTGGATCATTTTCAGCCTCTTTTCGTCAATAAAGTTTAATTATTTGTAATGATCTCATGCCTATACAGCTTCTTCCAATTTGGTCTCCATTAATATTCGAAATAATGGGATCTTAACTTTAATTGGTAGTTATGCCTTTGTGCCATACACCAATGAGTAAGGTGT
The DNA here is from genome assembly GCA_038381775.1 of Adansonia rubrostipa. Classification (NCBI taxonomy): domain Eukaryota; kingdom Viridiplantae; phylum Streptophyta; class Magnoliopsida; order Malvales; family Malvaceae; genus Adansonia; species Adansonia rubrostipa. Next base: position 13,302 of record JBBYHM010359428.1, on the reverse strand, counting down.
TGCCTTAGTTGAGGTTCGTGCTGAGGTTTGATAAGCAAAGAGAGTGAACGGAAGCTTCTCATGCCAATTTTTATAAGTTTTCACCATTTTCCCATAATCTTTTTAATATTTTTATTGGCAGCTTCTACGACCCCATTCATCTTCGGGCGATATGCGACCGTATTATGATGAAAGATTTTGAGCTAGGTACAGACCTCCGTTATCAATTTATTATTCAAGTTGAAGGCATTATCCGTTATAATTCTTTTGGGGACCCCGAATCTACAGATGATATTGGCCTTTAAAAATTTAATCACCACTAATCTTGTGATATTTGCAAAAGAAGTGGCTTCCACCCATTTGGTTAAATAATCAATGGCCACCAAGATGAAACGATGCAAGTTCGATGCTGTAGGAGTAATGGGTTCAATGGCATCCATACCTTATATAGAAAAAGGCCATGGCGCAGTCATGACATGTAACGGTGAAGGTGGGACATTAATCTTGTCGGCATAGATTTGACACTTATGGCACTTTTTGACGTACTTGATACAGTTACTCTCCATAGTCATCCAGAAGTAGCCCAATCTCATGATTTCTTTTGCCATCTTGTGTCTGTTGGCATGAATTGCACAAACCCCTTCAAGTACTTCTTCTATTATTTTCTTTGCTTCCGAAGCATCAACACAACGTAAAAATGTTTGGTCAAAACTTTTCTTATACAAAATCTCTCCGTCCAAGACAAAATTTAGTGCCAGTCTTCTTAAGGTTCTCTTATAAGTTTCTAAGGCATTTGGTAGATATACTCAATCCTTCAAATAATTTATGATATCCTGATACCATAGAAGGCTATATGCCTTAACCTTAATGTTGTGGTAATATGCAGGGAATTCATAAATACTCATCTAAATCGGTGTCACCTTCTGCCCTTGTTTACTTTGAACATCGAAGCCAATGTGGCTAGAGCATCCGCCATTTGATTGTTATCATAGAATAGATAAATAAAGTCTACTTCTTTGAATTATTCTAGTAATTCTAGAATCAATTTTTTATATTACTACAACCTTGGGTCTCGCGTTTCCCATTCTCCACGCAGTTGGTAAATTACCAAGGCTGAATCTCCGTAGACTTTTAATACCTAGGCCTTCTTTTCTAATGCTACTTGAAGCCCCATAATACATGCCTCATATTCTGCCACATTGTTGGTGCAATCAAAAATATCTAGGCTATAAAAGGGTAATAATCCTCTTGTGGAGATATTCAAAATGTGCTGATTCCATGGCCTAATGCATTCAATGCTCCATCAAAATACATTTTCCATGCATATCCTTCCCATGACTTTTTTTCTTCTTCAATCATAATATTCATCAAGTCCTCACCCAGGAATTCAAAATCCAATAGCTAATAATCATCAAGTGCCTAGCTTGCTAAGAATTCAGCAATGCCACTTCCTTTGATCGCCTTTTAGCTTACATAAATGATATCATATTCAGATAGTAGAACTTGCCACCTAGCTATCTTCCTAATAAAACTAGTGCTTCGAATAGATATTTGATTGGGTCCATTTTGGTGATTAGCCATATAACATAATACAACATGTACTGTTAGAGCCTTTTTGCTGTCCAAACTAGAGCTCAAAATATCTTCTCTATATGGGAATAATTTAACTCGTAATCCAAAAATTTTTATGGAGGTAATAAGTTGCCCACTCATTCTTTCCAGTCTCATCATGCTACCCTAAGACACAACCTATGGATTTTTCTAACATTAACAAACACAGGATCAAAGGTTATCCCGGAGCATGAGGTACCAATACTGACAGATTAGAGAGAAATTGTTTAACTTTTTTGAAAGCATTTTGGCGTTAACTATCTCACTCACCAAGAATTTATTATCGTAAAAGTCAAAAAATCAGATCACACTTATTCGTGAGTTGAGATATGAATCTAGCGATAGAATTCAATCTCTCCAAGAAACTTCTTACTTCTTTTAGTGTGCGTAAGGACGGCAACTCCTGTATTGCTTTGATCTTATCTGGATCAACTTTAATTCTTCTTTTGCTTACAATAAAACCCAACAATTTTCTAAATCTGGCTCTAAATGTGTATTTCATCGAGTTCAGCTTTAACCGATATTTTTTCAACCTTTCGAACAACTTCTACAGGTCTGCTACATGACTTTCTTCTTGAAGGGACTTAGCAATCATGTCATCAACATACATTTCAATTTTCTTATGCATCATGTCATGGAATAGGGTGACTATTGCCCTTTGGTAAGTTGCTTTCGTATTCTTCAACCTAAATGGCATTACTTTGTAACAAAACGTTCCCCACATTATGACAAATGTGGTCTTCTCCATATCCTTTGAAGCCATTTTAACTCGATTATACATCGAAAATACATCCATGAAGGAAAATAAATAGTTTTCACAGTATTATCAACCAGATTGTCTATATGAGGGATGGGAAGTTATCTTTTAGGCTTGCTCGATTAAGGTCTCAGTAATTTACACATATTCTAACTTTTCCATCTACACACATTCTAACTCTTCTATCTTTCTTAAGAATCGAGATAATGTTTGCAACCCACTCCAGATATTTTTCCATCTTTAGAAATTCAGATTCAAACTACTTTTTAACCTCTTCTTTTATCTTTAAAAGCATCTCTGGTTTCATTCTCCTTATCTTCTATTGAACCAGTTTGCATTCTGGCTTTAAGGGTAATTTATGAACCACAATCTCCGCATCCAATCCCGGCATGTCTTGATAAGACCACGCAAAGATGTCTCAAAATGTAGCAGACTTATCAGATCTTTTAGGTGAAAGCCTTTATAGTGGTTCCTATTTTGATCTTCTTCTTATTATCTTCATCATTCCCCAAATTGATAATCTCAGTGGGCTCTTCATGGGGTATTATGCGCTCATTTTCTCATTCAATTATTTTTAACAAATCAGGAGGCAATATATGATCATCGACATCTTCTTCAAGATCGACCTTATTCGAGCAAATAGTTTGTTTAAAATTAACCTCTGAATCCTGATCAAATTTATTTATTTCTCGGTAATGGCAAAAGCAAGGAAGAAATGGGCAAAAGAATATGGGATATGAATGGGGTATGGATGCAAAAAAGGAAAAGTGATGTTAAGATACGAAATCATAAAAGAAACAGAGGTAAGAAAAGAAAACAACTAAGAAAGATTATATAAGAAAAGATTATGTGCATTTCATTTTTACTGATGATAAATTAACATTATGAGTTTTTACAAAAAGATTTATAGATGACAGAGTTTATTTCTTAGTTATTACTTTAGGATTGGCCTAGCACTATGTTTCTCTCAGCACATGTCCAATTCTTTAAAACATATCCAGGGGGCATGGGTGAATCCCATGACTCTTAGTGAACTCTTCATCATCTCTTCCAATGGCAGCCATATGATGCTCTTCGAAGGCTTCATTGATCATCAAAACAACATTCTTGGTTTCTTTATCTTCATTTCTTGGATTAACTCCTCTATAGCAGAAAATTTCCTCCAACGAGGGGTAAGAAGTTGATTTCTAGCTTGACTATTGGCCAACACCCAGGGATGGTTGTTTTTCTCTCATTCTTTTTTTAAACTTCTTCTTTTAAACTCATTCCAGCTTGAAGCCTAATCCATATTTGTCTTTCTTACCATTGACATTAATGGCCTGGCGGATTCCTTGCAAATGTCTCCCTAGTCTTTTTTGGCTAAAGCTCTTTTCCCTACTATCAATTTGAGGCCCATATGCATGTTTTTCGATAACCTCAGTTTAGGGATGACTGACCCTTCTGATATAAAGGTTGCCTTAACAATCTCAAAACTTTGAAAGAGCATTCATCAGTTTTAGCATTTGTGTCAATGGAAAGAACCTTTGTAGACATCATAACGACTATGTCTTCTTCTTTAGACAGACTCACCAATCTTTCATCCATTATAAAGTTGACTTTTTGATGCAAGGATAATGGAATGGCCTTGGCGATGTGAATCCATGGTCGTCAAACAAATAATTGTATGCTGGAGCGATATCCATGAAGTGGAACTCGATTTCAAATAGGCAAAAACCAATTTCTTGAGTAACTAAAATAGTTCCTTTGATGTCCCTCTTTGTTCCATCAAAAGCCCTGACAAGCGCATGGCTTTGTTTGATTTGGCTAACATCTATAGGCAAATGAGACATTATACTCCATGGCATGACATTTAGACTAGAGCCATTATCGATAAGGACTTTAGGTAGTATGGTCCCTTTGCACCAAGTCGTGATATGGAGGGCTTTTGCTAGAGTATTACCTCATAGCGATATTTCATCCGCACTAAATGAGATGAAGTTGTCAGTGACAATATTGTTTACTAGGCAATCAAGTTTGTTGATAGAAATGTCTCAAGAGACATAGACCTGATTTAGTACTCTCAACAAAGCATTCCGATGAAGTTCAGAACTAAGCAACAGAGTTAGCATGGAAATCTTCACTGGTTGTTGCTTTAATTGCTCCACAATATTGTATTCGATGTGCTTGATATACTTTAGGAATTTAGCTACCTCTTTTTCCTTTACTAGTTTTCACTTTACCTCAGGATATCCTCGAAAACCACTGCCTTCCCAGATTTTTGTGCCTTTGATTTTGCCTTTGTACTGGCTTCACTAGTTTCCCTGCCATATACACGCCGGTTTCTTGTAACATGGCTAACTCTTATGATATCGATGGATGCTAATTGGGCAATAACAGCTTCTGAAGTGATGACCCTGCCATCATACTTCCATAGCACGTATTTACCATCTTGATAAGGGAATGGCGTCGGTGCCCTAATAATCAATTTACAGGTAATATTTAACTTTAGATGTGTGGTCTAGTTACAACAAATGATGAGAGGGTGGTCGATACCGTATAAGGGTTGTAACGATCCTTCCCCCACCATATTGATTGATTTTTTTATTTTCACTTCACTCTGTTCTAAAAACTCAATCTTACCATTATTCATCATCCCTTGAATCAATGCTCGAAAATTTGGGCAACTCTGCAAGGTATGCCCTAAAGTCAGGTGATACTTGCAAAAATTGAAACCATCATCAAATTATCATTTAATGCTTTTTCAAGTCTGGCTAAGTATTTCAGCTTTGGTCAGAACCATCCATACTTTCTCCAAAGGTGTTTTGACCTCTTCCATATTTAACTTCTTTCACTGCCTATTTTCAATGCTGATGATATTGACTCTAGGCTTAAGATGATCTGGTAAAGGGCTGGCTCCCACATTGAGAGCTGGCACATTATCAAACTTGAAGGCACCTCTATTAAGAAGGCTTTGAACTTTGTGCTTAAAAGTTTGGCGATTTTTAATTGAATGACCCGATAGTGCATGGTATTCACAGTGAAGGTTTAGATCATACCAACTAGGATAATTGCCTTCATACTGCTTGGCAAAAATTAGCGCTACTAGCCTTACTTCTGAAAGTTTGTCAAACATTTCCTTATATGAATAAGGAAGAGGGTCAAAATAAGGTTTGGTTTGATTGGTTCTTTGGGGTTGTATTAGTGTTGGGTCTTGGCTGGTTTTGGGGAAGCAGGTTTAGAATGGTAGCTTGGATAGTTGTTGAAACAGTGCTCGAGGTGCATTATATGGATAAGTGTTTTGGGGATCTTGGATTTTGATAACAAGGGCAAGGTCCTGGGCAGTATGGCTGGCTCACATAACCGACTGATGGTGTTTTATCCTTTTTCTTTGTTGGTCCTGGCTTCTTTGCACTAAAGGACTCTCTTGATGTAAGCTTTATGGCCTTAATGGCTAATTCGATCATTTCTCCAAAGATTACAAGATCAGAAAAATTTCTTGTCACGTTTTTTACCAACTTGTCATAATAGGGCAGACGAAAAGTATCGACAAATAACACTATCGTTTCCTTCTCCGTCAAGGTTAGTTACACTTGAGAGGCTAAGTCCCTCCATCATTGGGCATATTCTTTTGAGGATTCGATTGACTTTTTCTCTAAATTTTAGAGGGTCAAACGATCTGGAGCCCACTCAGCTATATGCTTGTATTGTTGAAAAAAAGCACTTGCCAAGTTGGCCCAACATTTAATTTGGGTACGATTCAAATCATTATACCATCTCAATGCCGATCCTGATATGCTTTCCTGAAAATAGTGGATCAAAAGTTTATCATCTTGTGAGTAGCCCATAATTTTTCTAACAAATATTTTTATGTATACCTACGGGGATGTAATGCCTTTATACTTCTTAAACTTTAACATCTTAAATTTCGAAGGGAGAACAAGATATGAGACTAAGCTAAGGTCTTCAACGTCCACACTGCTCCATAATTTGGCTCCCTCTATGGCTTTGAACCTTTTTCAAGGAGTAGTAGTTTTGCCTTTTCTTTTTTTTTCTGACCTTAGCTACTTCTTTGCCCTTTTGCTTAATCTTCTCTTCTTCATCGATGCCTAGTCCCATATATTCCTTTTAGATGGGAATAGCCTACATAGTTGTTTCTTGAGGTATAGCCTTAGGGTTTATGACAATGACTGATAGAGAAGTAGCTGCTAGGGCCCTATGTCGTACATTCTGGGCATTGGCCGATGGTGGGTTGCTACCTAATTCTTCAACTAATGCCCCTTCTGAATCCTCCAGTGGAAGCGTTAGTATTTGCTTCATGTGCGGGGTGAGTTAGCCCCCTAACTAGTAGTAGCTCCATCATTTATTCGATTTGAGCTCGAAGTTCATCCTGCCTTTTCAATATGGCCTCTTGAGCTTGGCTGTGGCTTTCCTCGAGCCATTCCAATCTTGCGATATGGTCTTCAGCCATTCTCTTTGCTCTTGCTTTGGTGTAGTAACTATGTATGGGCATTGACGATGTTGATTAGTCTCGATTTGCAATGGTTAAACCTTATGTAAATTCTAAAATTTTTTAGAATTAAGTAATTATTAATAAATCAATAATCATATGTGTATGTGTATGTATGCATGAGTAATGACTGTATTCAAGGGCATTTGCTTTACTACAAGACTTCAAAATCCATAATTTCTATTGATTTTAGAAGGGAATTACCTATCACTTATCATATTAGAATTATGTCCATAGAACTTCCTAATTTGGTCATATTGCTTTTCAGCTTGTTCAAAAAATTGAAGTATCGCTCGACCGAATTCACCAACTGGGTTGATCTATCTTTGAAGTCCTTAGATCCTCTCTACCATATCCCTCGCTTGGATGATTGCTGAGTGAATTTGTTTCATCAGATGATCAATATAAAACTGTCGCCCTAGCAAATTGGTTGTCCACTTGCCGCATTTATCTTGGACTCTGCAAAACTTGTTATCCTAATAACATCCATTTCCTCATATGCTTGGGCCCATGCCTTAATGGCGCGCTCTCTTTAAGACAACTCTTGCCTTACTTGCCCCAAAGTTGAAATTAGTGTTTTTCTTTCTTGGATTAGTTCTATCATCCTTTCACATTATTGGTGAAGGGTATTTTTCAATCGCTCATTCTTTTTTGCGGACCTCCTCTATTGTTTTCGTGTACCCGTGTGTGCCCTTTACTCTTGTTCGTATGCAGCTGCCTTGGCTTTGCTTCCTACGGCTTTAGCTTTCCACTTTCCAAGCTCTCTGTGGAGCTTATGCATTTCCTCAGCAACTTGACTAAGAGATTTGCTGGAGCTCCCTGATAGACCAATGATTTTCATCTTCTTGTTCTGTTCTACCCAATCATGCTTCATTAAGTGTACTATTCCTCCATTTTCTGAAGATCCTTTTCTTTGGCTTCCATTTTCATTTTTAGATACATGATCTCTTCCTAGAGGGCTAGATTTTGGCAATTGCTCTTTTTTTATCTCTTTCAACCTCTTCTCTGATTAACTATACTTTAAACGGCATGAGAGGCTTTGGTTGAATGGTCACTTAAAGATCGACCCCTTCTGTGCTTGGAATAATCAAATCACAAACCTAAATTTATCTCCATGTGTTATACCTATCTGATCTGTGTAAGAGAGCAACCCGGACTTATATCTCTCTTTTCAATGTATGATAGTTGTCAAAAGCATGTTCCTGTATCCTTCCCCATGATAATCCAAATCCACACTCGCCAAATTGAAAGTCATGGGGATGGATTGCTTAGTCCTATATTGCCATCAGACCAAAAGTGGTGCATATTCGACTATACCCTATAATCCGAGCAAAGGCACAAATGACAATTGACTGCACCTAAACAAGACAGATTTAGGTGCGAACCAAGGAGTTCTCCATGTTATCTCTTTTAGAGCCAAGTTCTTCAATGACGCCACCCACTAATTCTTCGTTGACAACCGTGGCCAATCTTTCTTTACAAAATGATGGATAGGGATAGAGTGTGAGAAATAGGGTCTAATCCTATCGACGCCATCTCCCCAAAAATAGCTATGGGCCCAGATATATAGCACTAATGCACTCCTGAAGAATCTGCCTTTGCCTGACTTTTGACACGCATTAAGTGCTCGAATGATTTCTGCTAAGATGGCAGGGGCATGATGCATATTCCACTTCAACTGGTTAAAGAGCTCAATCACCGCTATTTCCACATGTTCGAGCACCCTTGGGAAGAAAAACAACCCGTATATGGCTAAAGCTAATGCATCGAGGGCTTCCTCTTTTTCTGGTTGATCCGTAATATACTCCTTCAAAAATTTCCATGAAACAACTGTGGTATTGCCTTTATGTTTGAAGCAAAGAGATTGGGGAGATAAATCAAGGATCTGTGCCAATCTCTTACCATGACTCATCGAGTTACGCTCTTTGCAATATATAGGTCTTGTCTCTACTTGTCCCAACCCTACTAATGATGTAATCTCTTTTATAGTAGGGGTTATGTCATGGTGGTTAAATGAAAGGCATCCGTAACAGGGGTCCCAGAATTCTATCAGAGCTCGGACCAACTATTCATCTATGAGGATCTTCAACAACATGGCCATATGTCCATATTTTACCATAAACTGGGTTTGCTTGGCTTTATCCCATCCTTCCCATATATGTACCAATTCATAAATATTATTTTGTCTAAGATCCAAGTGTGTCATCTTTGATAGTCTCGGTACAAAGTCCCCGGGTATGCAGTCCTCTCATTTTTTCTAATTCAGTTCAGACTCTGTGCAGACTTCTTCAAAAGTTTTGGAGATAACTACCATTTTTGCTTGGTTCACCATAAAATCGAATGGAAATTAGCTAGATCTGAAATTAGGCCTAAAGCAAACACCTATGATGCACGTAAATGCTGTATAAGAAGGACAAGAAAAGAAAAAAAGTAAACAAGTTAGTATCCATGAAATAAATATTCCAAATAATAAAATATAGTAATAAATAATATCACAAAGATGTAATTGAAATAAAGCAGACGAATAAAGAAAGAAAAAGGTATGCATATCCCTTCGTATGTCCCTAACCTTAGTGACACCTATAGTAAGGGTATGGTACTAACTGGAGAGCTACCAAGGTTCACTATATGAGGTTTGGGTCAAACCTTTAAATTGGTTCTCGAATTACCCCTAATTCAGAACGGACTAATGAGGTACCTTCTCCTTAGTCATCATGGATTTATGTCAAAAGAGGTTCAATTCAAGTGGGAGTATCTTTCATGCCCGTAACGAGGCTAACACCTTGGGCAGACATAGGAATTTACACCCGGTAGGCTTTGCACTAGTCCAAACAGAGCCTAACACCTCAGAAGGTAGAGCTACTCCACCCCCTCCTAAATTATTGGGTACTTATGTCTCTCCCACATTAGACGGAAGGGAAACTATTATAGATGTGCATAGCATGTGCAAAGGGATGAGCATTCCTTTTTTTTTTTAAATAAAGAGAAAATACCCAAACATTGATTTGAAAATAAAATAAGTCATAAAGAAAAAAATTTCCAAAATGGGAATTGAAACTAAATACCAATTGAAACCGGATTAATTAAAATTTATTTAACACATGATCAGTTTTAGGCTTGACTCTCTAGAAAAAAAATTAGTTCTCTAGCGGAGTCACCAAGCTGCCGCAACGTAGCCTGGATACGAATCCTGACCAAGCCTGACTTAAATGGCCCTTGACTATATAAGTGGTGATGAATCATTATTTCAAAGCTATCTATTCTTCTCTCATTTTTTTAGGTCATATCGATATTAATATTCTATTATTTTTGGGGACTTGATAGTTAAGATGAATCGTTTGCCCATCTTAACCCTAAATAGTTATCACGAAATGACTATTTGCTTGGAGTCACCACCAATCTGTTTTGGCCAGGTGAGATTGGTCACTTGTCAGAATTAATGCTTTAAAGGTCACGAAACCCTAAAAAAAAATTTAATGGTTACAGAGTACTAGAGATCATTTTTAAGGGTTCGAGAGTTGTTTACAGCCACAAGTAAGGATTGACCTTCTCGTGTTTTCCAAAATTGGTACCTTATTGATCGTGGTTAATTTGAACTTTAATTTTTATCCGACTTCAATATGTGGTATTTAATTATAATTCCTGTATTGTTAAAATAAGATTTTATTATTCCCGTATAGAAAATCGAGGTTTTGCATTTTAAAGATTGAAGCGTCTTACGCATCCCCACCGAAAAACTAATGGGACATGAAAGTTTTTATTATTCCCTTTTATACCCCAACAGAAACCAAAGAGACAGAAAAGGTTCTAAAAAATCAAAATGTCTTTCACACCCTACTAGAGTGCCTGGCAAAATGTGAAAGGTTTTTATTTGTATAAAATTCTCGATTTCCATTTTGAAAAGGGTATCTTACCATTAAAATGATCCGTAAAACCCCTATCACATATAAGTGGCAGGAGTTTCATGCATCACTCTAACTCCAAGATATTGCCTTTATTTTACAAAGACATACGAATTTTATTTGAAACAAAAATAAAAGCCTATGACTCAATCTAGACACTAAAGTACTAATTCGAATCAAGGACTAAAAAGAAAAGAGAAAAAATGAACATATCTTTAAAGTATACCTTTGGCATAGAAACACCCGGTGGTTACTTAAGACTAGGTTTTAAGAACAATTAAAATATCCTTAAGGCTTACCATTAACACTAAGGCACCCGGCAACTACCTAGGATTTGGTTCTAAGGAAAATTAAAATATTCCTAAGGCTTACCATAGACATGAAGGCACCTGATAACTACTTAGGATTGGGTTCTAAGGAAAATTAAAATATACCTAAGGCTTACCATCGACACCAAGGCACTCGGTAACTACTTAGGATTAAGTTTTAAGGAAAATTAAAATATTCCTAAGGCTTACCATTAACACCAAGCACCCAGTAACTACCTAGGATTGGTTCGAAGAAAAATTAAAGTATTCCTAAGGCTTACCATCGACACCAAGGCACCTGGTAACTACTTAGGATTGGGTTCTAAGGAAAATTAAAATATTCCCAAGGCTTACCATCGACACTAAGGCACCTGTTAACGACTTAGGATTGGGTTCTAATGAAAATTAAAATATTCCCAAGGCTTACCAATGACACTAAGGCACCTAGTAACTACTTAGGATTAGATTTTAAGGAAAAGTAAAATATTCCTAAGGCTTACCATCGACACTAAAGCACTTGATAAAGAAAATTACGAAAATATCCCTTGAGTATACCTTCAACATGAAAATACCTTGATACCCCTTATGGACTAAAAAATGACCTAAAAATGCTAAATGAACCCTAAACATTAACTTTTGGCATAAAAGCATCCTGGTGAAGAAAAATTATGAAAATACCCTTGGGGTATACCTCTGCCATGAAAGTATACCGGTACCCCTAATTGACTACAAAATGACCTTAAAAGGCTAAAGGAACCTTAAACATTCACCTTTGGCATAAACATGCTATAAAAAAATACAAAAATACCCTTGGGGTATACCTTCAATATGAAAGTATCCCCGTACCCCTAATGGACTCAAAAATGACCTTAAAAGGCTAAAAGAACCTTAAACATTCACCTTTGGCATAAAAGCATCCCGGTAAAAAAAATTACAAAAATACCCCTAGGGTATACATTCGACATGAGAGTATCCTGATACCCCTAATGGACTCGAAAGGACAAGTAATGATTATTCTTACTCTAAATGGGTAATTTAGATTACAAAATTAACCTAAAGTATGAAAATTGCTAATGGGTCCCTAAATTTCTCAAATTTAAATATTAGTCCTAAATTGGTTTAAAATGCTCAAATATATATATGTATTTATTTATTTTTTGACCCAAAAACACCCTAAATGAGAAGTTTAAATTTTAAAATAACCTAACATGCAAAAATACCATTAAGTCCTTAAATTTTCAAAAATTGCATTTTGTACCCTAATAGAGAACCAAAAGAATATGAAAGGTTTTTATATTTTTAGCGCCTCACCGAAGGACCAATGAGATGTTAAAAATATTTAAAATAATTTAAGTGGATGATTTCATGCTGAAGATAACCATGTTGTCCTAAAATTTTCAAATTTTCCTAAAGGTCCCTAAACTTTCTCGATTTTATACTTAGGTACCTAAGTGAAAAAAAAAACCTAAATCATCTTAAAATACAATTAATCAAGTAAAAATCAGCATGCAAATCATGAAGAACATCAATAAGAAGGTTTGGTCAAATGCCTTTGACCATAAAAGAAAATTTTTTATTATTTGCAAACTAGTCCCTAAACTTTGAGAAATTACAAAATACCCTTTATAGTATGAAAAATACCTAGAGCATGATATCAAATAACCAAAATTAGTTTCCAAGTTATCCATGAAGCTTTCGGTCAAATCCTTTGACCATACAACAAAAATTTTGATTATCTGCAAACTAGTCCCTAAACTTTCCTAAAATTGCAAATTGGCCTCACATGCTTAAAATGTAAAATTAAGCTTCAAATGAATCAAAATAATCACAAACATCACATAAAAGATCGCAAGCAAAATTTGGTCACTTCTTTCTGCCCCTAGAATAAATTTTTCAATATTTACTCAAAAATCCCTAATCTTCTTAAAATTACAAAAAGACCCCAAAACTAAACAAAATATATTTTAACTTGATAAATGTATAAAATATACTGAGTGCAAGTGTACTTCAGTCAATCATATAGGTCTGAACAAAGATTTTTTTATTCTTTATTTATATTTTTCAAATTAGCCCTTAAACTTTTATATTTACAAAATGACCACAAAAACACATGTACAAGCATGAATTCCGGCCAACACCTAAACAATCCACCAATCAACTTTTTTAAACTCAATAATAATACATTCACATTTTATTTAACACAAATTAGCACCATTATATGATAAAATTACAAAAATAAGTATATAAACATGTGATTTC
>JBBYHM010359398.1:0-21110 GCA_038381775.1 Adansonia rubrostipa | reverse complement strand
GATTTATTTTTCTTTGAAACTTGGTTGTTTTAGTTTTCATGCAATATAGTTTCATGTAAACTTCTTTGAAAGTTTTTCTTTTCATTTATAAAACAGTTTGTAATTTAAAGATAAATAAAAGAATTATACATGTTTAAATTCGAATCATGATTTATTAGACGTTACCTTTTAAAAAATGAAAGGATAAATGAATTGGATTAAACCTCAAATATTTCTCCTTGGAAAATTAAGAATTTAAACATTAAGCGGCTAGTTATTCATGGGAAGAATTTTTTTTAATGAAACAAAGGGTGTAAAAAGCATGCAAAACAAAATTCATGATTACCTTATACTAATTACCTCATCTGAAACTAATTTTATATACTTGACTACAACTGTTGAAGAAGCCATATACTTAGGTATATGGCGATCGATATATGAGGGACAAGGATTGTGGATAAAATGGCTGTAGATATTTTGTTTTGTTCCTAAAACATGTAGACACCTTGATCCGAAGACCAGTCAGAATCTGTGTCATCATCCAGCTCCATAATTTGAATCGCAAACAAAGATTGATTTGCGGGGTCATCTTCGAGGATAATGATTTGAGGTCATCATCTTTAATGCCTAAGCGGACTTCCTTTTCACTCTGATGAATCATTTTTGAGCTTTTTTATTGTTTGGACAGTTTTTGGCATAATGCATTTTACAATTGCAGATATGGAATATGGATGATTTAGCTCCAATAGATTTCTGTTTTCTCAAATACCTCCACTTCCTTTTTTTAAGAAGAAGGAAGACTTTGACTTTCTGAAGTTGAATTTTTTGAAATGCCTCTTCTTTTGGGAGTTGCAATGGCAAATTTAGTTTTTACTGCATTAGATAAGTAAATCTAGTCTTTCACAAGCCTTATCAATATCTTTATTACCTTGAAGATAGTCTTTGAAAGTTATTTTATTATTGCAAATATCTTCTAAAGCAATATGGATTTTCTAGTGAATTTCTCTTATAGTTAGGCTAGAATATCTCTTCTTTATTGTTGGAGGGCTCTGGTGACGGTAGCTTATAAAGGTTTGAGACTAAAGGAAAGAAAAGCTTATTTTGAGCTTAAATCGACTACTAAAGCATAACAGAGTTTGGCCATTACATGAAAATGTCTTTCTAAATCTTTTCTTTCATAAAAACAACATTTCCTTTTAAAGAGTTTTTTTCTTTTCAAGATTTTGATATCATCAAGATTGTTAATAAAATAGTTGTGTATGTCCGAATAACTTGTGAGAAATCTTATAAAACAAGAAAGCTAAGTTTGATCTGTCCAGGACACAGAAGTTCACCAATCTTTGAGCATCATAGTGAACCGAGATATAAATTCTATGAGAATGACATGGTTACTGTCTTCAAACAAATTTTTTTCGTTTCAAGCCAAGCATGAAATCTCAGTGGCCATTTTGAAGAAGGGATATCACCTAATGTGAATGTATATTTTGTGCCTGTTTTAAAAGTATTGACAGTTGAGATTTTCAGGCATTTCTTCTTTTGGATATTCTTCTTTAACTTATAGCTAAGTTGACATACCATCGCCATCAATTTCTTTTTCAGAAGATGAATAATCAGAACTTTCTTCTGATATGGAGTTCTCTTTAGATAACGGTTGAACAGATGATATTTTTAGGATAAAATTATCTCTCTGCCTTTAGGAATATTGTTAGAGAATTCTTCTTTGTGTCATTTTAAATCTTTAAGACTTTAGAATTTTCTTTGGAAAGTGGTTGTTGTTCTTGTTCTAATTAGACTTAATATTCTTCCCTGGGCTTTTTTAAACACTTGGGATGTCTTTGCTTTTTTTGCTACTCATTTTTTAGCATTTTTTGGGCTTTAATTTGTAAATACAGATCATAGGTACTTGGTTTTATTTTTCCTAGCTAAGGTAGAATGATCAGTTTTTGTTTTGGAAAAGTTACGATAGTATGTGGTTTGACAAAGAGATAAAAATCAAGATCTTTTCCTTTAAATGGAGATTGTGAAACGATTTGTCCAGTTTCTTAAAGGGTTTTGATTTTATCCTCAAGTTTGAGGGTTTTTTTTTTTTGTTCTAAGCAGTCGTCTCTTTTGAAACTTATTGGAGTTTCTTTTTTAGTAAGCGATAAGATCATTCACAACTTTAGTATTGTCTTTCATTTTAGCTTTAATTTATGTGACCTTTATGCTAATCTGATTGACTTTTGAATCAATCTTTTTAATCGATGCATTTTGAGCAATTGCATTTTTAGTTTGCCAATTTAATGTTGATTCTGCTGCGCTTATTTGGGCAGGTCTTCCTGATACATCAGCCTATGTGGGTGTTAGGATTTTTGTTGTATGCTTGTATTCTTTTTCAGTGTATTCTTTTAAGGGAGAAAAATCTCTATCATAATTGAAGCTAGAAGGTCGATACATGCATACCTAAGGTAAGGTATAAACTATTTGTTTTGTGGTTAGGGTTATTTTATAAAAGCAATTTTGTTTTTGGTCTCATTTATTGATCTTCCTATAACATAGTTGGGCCAGAGGTTTCTGAAATTCTAGTTTTGGTCAAGATGGTTGTGGTAATGGATGAGGAATATCAGGTCGAGGTGGATTTTTGTCCATTCGGGTAGAGAATAATCGACCAAATATTGGTATTTTTCCTTTATCTTCTCCTAACGAGCCAATAAAAATATCTCCATCTATATATCTTCCATAAAATTCTTTATTCAGAGGAATAACAACTTCTTTTCTATTTTTCTTGGTAGGGATAATATGTTATGTTGTCATCATATAATCTTTCAAGCCAGTCCTTTAATCCCCACAGCTACAATTGATATCCAAAGGACAATGTCCTGTAACTGAATCTTGGAACTAGAAAAGGGGTTTTCCATTAGATTGGAAGTTTTCTATCTACTGTTGCCCAAATCCAGCTTTGTACCCAATTTTTGGATTGAAATCAAGTTACATCATGAAGACCGAAGGAAAAATTCAAGGAGTCTTATGCTCAATGAGGTCGCTATGATCAAATCTGATTTTAAAGTTCCATTTCCTTTGAAGATGATCTTATTCTTAGTAGATTGAATGTTTTGGTTGTGTTCATGAATTTCTTCATAATTTATGACCCACTTTTCTAGAAGTAATTTTAGCAATTCCTTTTCCTAAATACTTTTTAGAATGTGGACGCAATAATGCTCTTCTGCAGTGTTCACGAAAATAAGCAAAGAATCTCCAGTTCCATGCTTTGATAGATTAAAATCATAGTCTTCGATTTCGTAAACAATTTGGTAGTGCAAAATTGTTGTTACTGCTGAAGCAACTTGGGGACTTCCCATAATTTGCACCTAAACTTTAAGAGCATGCATTAAGTTCGGATCACACAGTGCCATGGTAAATTTTGGGAATAATGTTATTATGACTATTGTAAAGCTAAGAGTTGCCTTTATAGTTCCAATGTAAGCATTTTGATACGTTAGATATTCGATGTCCAAAAAAGCAAGTCTGGCAATAACTGGCTTCTTTTTGGTGCCTATGATAGCTCAGTGCTAATCTAATTGCACTGAAGTGGATATGAGTATAGCCATGTTCAATCTATTGTTTTGGAAATTCAACATGGATCTTCAGTGTAATAAATTGTTCACATTCAGCCCTTATGATAAAATAATTGTCAAATTTGAAAGATTGCACATTGTCTTTGACAGATTTAAATGGATTTGATAGGAGAAAATATGGGTTTTTTTAAGGCTAAATAAGAATTTATAATGGGTAAATCTGTTGGTTGGATTTTATCATCCTCAAAGAAATAGGTTACTTCATATAATAAAGATACCGTTCTTACACTAGGATATTTGAGTGAAGAGCTTGGTAAGGTGATAAGAGCTTTAGAAGTCGAAGGTCTAGAAGGAGAGAGCTGAGTATCTAAATAAATGATTAATAAAACCCTCTTTTTAAGCATTCAAAAAAATCAAGATTATGAATCTAGGAGTTATGGCTATGATATGACGCATGAAAGAAATAAGTAAAAATGTAGCTTAAAATATTATAGGTATGCTATGCCAGAAATAACCTAAAATATATTGTAGCTTAAAGGCCATGCTTGACGTAACCTTTGCAATAGTATTAGGTCAAGTCAATATTTTTTTTTTCATTGATTGACACGATATGACTTAAGATATCTTATAAATTGATATAGGGCAAGATGTAGCCAAATATGATTAATAATTTTCTTTCATTTGATTCTTATTTTTCATATTTAATTTTTTTAATTGATTAATGAGAAACAAGTAAGGACTATATTCTATTTTTTGTTTGACATACTTATTGATTTTATTTTCTAAATTACAAGAGTAAAAAAAATTCAATGTTCTTTTAATTAAAAAAGGGTTTACTTAATGAATATCTTGATAACTTTATAAAGTAAAGTTATTTAATCTTATTATATACATTAAATTAGCTAAGTTTTAAAGATTTTTAATTAGATTTTATTTATTTTTAGCAGTTTTTAATTTAGTATTATTTATTTTCTTATATTGTAATTACTTAGTTATTTAAATTATTTCTATATTTTTGAAGGTCAAAACATGAAAATATTTCAAAATTGTAATAACTTAATCAAGAGATAAAGTGGAGTTAGTCAAGCAATGTGATTAAATTTGATAATTTCCAAAAATAATTTGCTCAAGTTACTTAGAAACTAAGTTTCTCCTCTCTAGAGTTTTGCCTATATGTAAGACTTTTAAGATTAGATTTAGAGATATCCTAGATACTTTATAGTTTTTATTTTTCTTAGTTTTCTAAAAAGGAGAGCAGTTATTAGGACTTTGCAATTAGAGAAGGATGGGGAAGCTTGAAGACATAGACTCGACAATTATTAGTTTTTTCTTTTCCCTTAATATTTAATCTTTATTGTAATGTTTGTGATGATGAAACTCAAGTATTTTATGTTTTATTTAATCAATATGAATTAAATTTAATTTTCTTGAGTTGCAATGGAACTCAGATGTAGTTTTGATTATTTTATTTTATTTTCTTGATTTAATTATATTTAATTTGTTTGTTCAATCTTGTTCTTAACGCTTCTAATTGTTTGACCACTAATGAGATTGATTTGGTAACTTTAGTGAACTTGGAAAAGAGAATTTTATGTTTAGACCTGGATTGAATGACATATGTTTCATATTCATTTATTAAGATGAATTGATCTGCATGTTAGATAGGAATATACGAGTATGCCATACTAACCAAATTTGAGTCTAAGCTTAATGAGTTTCTTTTAATTCGATTAGCATAGAAATATGGTAAACTGGTTAAAAAAGATATTTTTATATGACTATCAGAATATACTTATAAATAAATTAGAACTCTAAGTTAACAACTCATTATCATTAGTTAAGTTAAAAGGATAAATTAAGCTCAAATAAAGTGTTGTAAGTAATTATAATCTTAAGCTTTTATCATTGACTAAGTAAACCTTATTTTATGTTTTGTTATTAAGTTAATTTTAGTTTAATTTTAATTTTAATTTTAATTTTACAATATTTTAATGAGTTGTTCGGACAAGATTAAATTGTTTTAATTTTACTAGTTAGCTAATTTTAGTATAATTTCTCATAGGAAGGATACTCTACTTTATCATTATATTGCTTGTTTACGATATGAGCACTTGCGTGGTGGAAATCCAATAACAAGTTTTTAGTGCCGTAGCTGGGGAATTTTTTTTTTACTAATATTTGCTAATATTAATACTAAATAATTTTAATCTTAATTCTTACTCTCTTTTTTATTTTTTAGGTACCTTTGCTCATTGTGCTAATACAATGGCTAAATATGTAGATATGAAGTGCCTGCAGGAGTTCAATGCCCTTCATGTGCAAGGCATTCATTCTAGTGTCCAAAGACGTGCCATCCAAGCTAATAACTTCAAGATGAAGCAAGCCATTGATGATCTAAACTCCAATCTAATTTGGTAGTTACTCAATGATGATCGTAATGCTCATATTATAGATTTCTTGGAGAGTTGTGATACTTTCAAACATAATGGAGTTTCAGACGGTGCCATCAGAATAAGACTCTTCCTTTTGTCACTTCGAGATAAGGCTAAGAGTTGGTTAAATTCACTTCTAACTAGCTTTATCAGCACTTGGGATGACTTGGCTCAAATGTGTCTTGCCAAATATTTTCCATCGGCTAAGACAACAAAGATAAAGAATGACATCGCTACTTTTGTGCAATATGATTTGGAATCACTACGAAGCTTAGGAAAGATTCAAGGAATTGCTTTGGAAATGTCCTTATTATGGATTTTGCAAATAGCTTTAAGTTTAAACCTTTTATAATTGAATGATTGGTCAAATAAGAACCATTATTGATGCTGCAGTAGGCGAAGCATTTTTAGGGAAATCACTTGATGAAATTTATAAGTTATTTGAAGAGATGGCTTTTAACAATGATCAATGGTCCACTGAAAGAAACTTGCCAAAAGAACTTGTAGGTATCCATGAAACCGATGCCATTATTTCACTTCATGCATAACTTGCGACAATCACAAGGAAATTGGATGCTATGAGTGTACATTTAGTTTTGAAATCTTTTGTGGTTTGAAAGTATATGGTGATAGATATTCAAAAGATCATTGCCCAACCTAAGCCAGATCAGTTAACTATATTGGAAATTATAGTAGACAATAAGATGACCCTTATTTTAACAATTATAAGCTAGGTTGGTGGAATAACCCAAACGTCTCTTGGAATAAGAACCAAGGACTTTTAGCTGCAAATAACCAAGTATTCTGGCCTGGGTTCTTCAACAAGCTCGGGTCTCTAACAAAGCCGAAGTTCCAGCTTAAGAAAAGAAATCATTAATAGAAGATATGTTTATGGAGCTAAGGAAGAAAAATGAAAGCCAAGACACTATCATTCAGACCCTAACAACATCTCTAAGCAACCTTCAACTACAAATGGGATAGATTGCTAAAGCCATCAATAGCCACCCTTTGGGTACTATCCTAAGTGATACTAAGCCTAACCCAAGAACGGTGGGAAAGAGCAATGTAATGCCATCACATTTAGGAGAGGAAAAGAGATTGAAGGTTGTAGCAAGAAGCAAGAAGCAAGATATATTAACCAAAACAACAGATGAAGGAGATATGCGTAAGAAGCAAAAAGAAGAGAGCAAGAAAAACCACTTTTAATCTACCCATTATTACCTTTTCATTAGCATCTTTAAAAGTAAAAGCTTGATAATCAATTCCAAAATGTCTAGAGGTATTTAAAAAGCTCCATATTAATATATCTTTTGTTAAAGTTTTAGAACAAATGCCAAAATATATCAAATTGATGAAAGAAATCTTGTCAAAGAAGAGGAAATCAAGTGAATTCAAGACAATTGCATTTAATGACGAGTATAGTGCTATCCTCTAAAAGAAATTGCCACCAAAGCTCAATGATATATGAAGCTTTACCATTCTATGCACTATAGGTAACAAATTCTTTGGCCTAGCTTTATGTGATTTAAGAGGTAGAATAAATTTATTGCCTTTTTCTATTTATCGAAAGCTTGGTTTGGGGGAGGTAAATTCAACTAAGGTTATATTGCGATTAGCCAATAGATCATACACTCATCCAAGAAGCATTGTGGACTACGTGCTTGTTAAGGTTGATAAATTCATCTTTCTGGCTAACTTGATTGTACTTTACACGGAGGAAGATAGTGAAATTCTAATTATTCTTGGGAGACTATTGTTAATTACTGATAGAACTCTCATTGATGTACAAAAAGGAGAACCAACCATGAGAGTTCAAGACCAAGAGGTAACCTTTAAAGGTTTTAAAGCTATTGATTATCTTAATGACTTTAAAGAATGTTTAGCAGTTAATTTAGTGAATGATTCAACCAATAATTCAATTAATGTTTCAAAATTTCTAAAAAGAGGTCCGGACAAGAAAAGCATAAAGCACAACTTTGACCCAATGAAGATGGTGAATGGTTCACTTAAAAGTTTAAAGAATGTCTCAAAGTTTTTAAAAAGAAGTCTAGACAAGAACAACATAAAGGACAATTTTGAGCCAATTAAGATTGCGAATGAAAGTGCAAAAAAAAAAACCTTAAAAGAAAAGGGACCACTGCTCCTAGAATGTTAGAGAGGTGAATTTGGTCAAAATAAGACGCTAACTAGTTTAGCCAACCCAAAAAAACAATGGAGATAGTCAAGCCAAAGTCTATAAATCAAACACTTCTTGAGAGGTAACCTAAGTTTTTTAAACTTTTCTTTCTTTAATTTTTTAAAATTTTTATTTATTTTTTCATAATTAATATTTTTTATTTTATTTCTTTTTACATGTTCTTCAAAACAAGCTATGACACCCAGAAAGCATATTGAAGTCTAATGTTGCAGTTTAGAAAGAAAGTTTCGACATTACAATGCTAGAACTTAGCGCAATAGCATCAAAAGAAAAAAGGTCGTGACTTGGCATTGCAGCGCCCAAGGCTTAGCACTATAGTGTCGAGGCATAAAATAATTGTTATACCTTTGGCACTGTAAAGCCAAATGCATAAATCAAGCCACGGCGTTGAAGCCTTAACTCCAATGTTGTAGTGCTCATGGCAGCAGGGGTCCCCTCATTTTTGAGTTGCTGAAGCCACGTTGCTGGCCATCGACGATACTAAACTTGCTAAGTTCTTAATTTTTTTAATTTATTTTTTACTTTAAAATTTTTTTAGTAGTATTATTATTTTTTAGGATTATTTTAAGTAAGTTTGTTGTATTTTATTTTCTTTTATAGGCTCCCACCAACTTTGGCAAACATCATGAGTTCGAAAAGGATAATTAGAGCCTCTTCCAAGATTCCTTCATAAAAAAGGGAGTTTCTTATTTTTTTTCTTTTATTTATAAACATTGAGGAAAATCTTTATTTTAAGTTTAGGGGTAAGGTTATCATTTTGCTTATGTCAAACTAGTTTAGGTTAAGTTTTTTTTGCATATATAAAATTTTCTTTGTCTTTTTGTTTTTGCATAATTTTTTTGGAGTTTATTATGTTTAACTATTGACACTATCTAAATTGAGATGTTTGTGCTTAATATAATGAGATCTTTATCCAATGAAGAGAACTTGGTTATTGATTTACCTTGATTCTTGAGAAAATATAAGTACGATTTGATTTGTGATTAGATTCTTTTATTTTTCTCATTGTCATGATGTGATTTCCAAAATTCTGAGCACCTGATCCCTCGTATTGATTTGTATTGCTTGTTTGAAGGCTGTTTATGTTGATGTAAAATATGATTATGTCTAGAAGCTTAGAATTTTTTTGATTCTCTTTCGAGGCGAAATCCTAGTTAACACTATGTGAAAAGATGATTTATGCCATCTTTGGATCATTTAAGCCTTTTAAAGCCTACCTATTTATTAATATCCTCAGTTTATCCAATTTGATCCAAATTGATATGTGTCTTTTTCTTTTGATTGCTATATTATTTAGCTAGACTAATAAGAAAAACCATAATTAACTTTCATTACATAGGTATGAGAATGAAATTGTTTCAAAAAATATTATGAGCCATTTTTTAGCTATGTTGTATGGGTGAAACATTAAAAAAATGAAAAAAAATAAAAGTTGTAAATGAATAAAATGACATGAAAAAGAAAGTGTTATGAAAAAAAGGGGTATGTCCTTCAAAAGTATTGTGAATGGCTCAGTAAAAGATTTAGAACAATGAAAAGTGTCTTTGGGTGAATTAAGCCGAAATGTTTCCTTTATCCTCCCTTTACCTAGCCTTACATGACAAGCTTAATGAAGTCGTACATGATCTTTGATGAGGTGTAGGTCTAAATTAGTGGAGAGAGAGAGAGAGAGAGAGAAAGAGATGAAAAGCAAACATATGAGAATCTGGTATTAATTTGTAGTTAGCATTTGAATAAACTTATACGGGTGGCATGCTATTATTTGTAAAGAGATTATATACACATACCAAAAATCCATTAGAAGCATTAAGATTTATGATTGAATCGAAGCATAAATTTGAATTATGCTTGTATCTACCTTGAGTTGAGATATTGAAACTACTTTTGAGGAAAATTAAGGCAATAATCATTTGAGTATATTCATCTCAATTTGTGTTTCATTTTATTCATTTGGTTTTGTTTCTTTTTTTTTATTTTATTTTGCTCGAGGACTAGCAAAATCTTAAGTTTGGGGGTGTGATAACTCGATAAAATAAAGTTATTTAATCTCATTTTGTGCATTAAATTAGCTAAGTCTTAGAGATTTTTAATTAGCTTTTATTTATTTTTAGTAGTTTTTAATTTAATATTATTTATTTTTAATATATTTTAATTACTTAGTTATTTAAATTATTTTCATATTTTTGCAGGTTAAAACTTAAAAGAGTTTTCAAAAGCGCAATAACTTAATCGAGAAGTAAAGTAGACTTAATCAAGCAAAGTGATTAAGTTTGGCAATTTCTAAAAATAATTTGTTCAAGTTACTTGGACACCCAATTTTTCCTCTCTAGGGTTTTGTCTATATATAGGACTCTTAAGATTAGATTTAGAAATGTCCTAAATACTTTATAGTTTTTATTTTTTTAGTTTTCTGAACAGGAGAGCAGCCATCAAGACTTTACAATTGGAGAAGGATTGGCAAAGCTTGAAAACCAAGACTCAATAATTCTTAGTTTTCTCTTTTCCTTTAATTATTTTTATCTTTATCGTAATGTTTATGATAGTGAAACTTTAGTGTTTTATGTTTTATTTAATTACTATGAACTAAATTTATTTTTTTAGGATTGCAATGGAACTCACCATGTAGTTTGGATTATTTTATTTTCTATTTTTGATTTAATGATATTTGAGTTATTTGTTTAATCTTGCTCTTAATGCTTTTAATTTCTTGATCACCAATTAAATTGATTTGGTGACCTTAATAAACTTAGAAAAACGAATTTTATGTTTAGACTGAGATTGAATGACATATATTTCATATTCATTTATTAGGATGAAGTGATATGATGTTAGATAAGAATATAAAAGCATGCTACATGTAACTAAATTAGAGTATAAGCTTAATGAGTTTCTTTCAATTCAATGTGCATATGAATATAGCAAATTGGTTAGAAGAAATATTTTATAAGACCATCGAAATATATCTATAAATAAATTAGAATTTTTTGGTTAATAACTCATTATCATTAATCAAGTTAAGATGATAAAACATATCCAAATAAAGAGTTAAGAGACATTGTAATTCTAGGCTTTTATCAATGATTAAGTAAACCTTATTTTATTTGTTCTGTTATTTAGTTAGTTTTAATTTTATTTTACAAATCTTTTAATTAATTATTTAGATATGAATAAATTGTTTAATTTTAGTAGTTAGTGAATTTTAGTATAATTTTTCATGAATGATACTTTACTTTATCATTATATTACTTGTTTACGATACATGCATTTATGTGGTGAAAATCCGACATGTCTATAAGCAAATGCCTTTTTAACTTTCTATTTTAGAAATTTTTTTTAATCTAATCAATCACTTTGAAATTCAAAAAAAGATACCGTAATAATTACATGAATATTTTTATTTTGACTTGTTAACTAGTGCTTATAAGCATAGGTTAATATTTTCCACAAAAAAAATTTCAAAAACTTTAAGCTAATAGCCATGTATATATGGATTTTAAATCAAATCACATAAAATCGTGTGTCTAATTTTAATATTTTTTTAATGATTAGGACACGAAAAAGTTAGGAGTGAGCATTCGATCGGTTCGGTAGCTTGATTATAAAATATCGAGAACTAAACTAACCGACGCAATCTAGGTAATCGATCAAACCAACTGAACAAAACCTTATAACCGATTTAACGGAACCAAATGTAATCGGTTCGTTTTGGTTCGATAAGTTAATTCGGTTTTTTCATTTAGAGTCCAAGTTTCACAGCAGCCAACATAAAAGCTCGGTTCCAAAACCATCACCGAAAGCAATATAAAAATAATGATCTGAACATCATGAAAATTATCAGCTTTCAAAAGAAAGGGGTAAAAGAAAGTGATTATACAGAGATCTAAAAGTAGAGTGGCAGCTTGCCCGGTGGCTGTGGGAGCAAACCACAATGATCAAAGAAAGTCTCAGATTGTTGAACAGACCTCTTGATCTCGTTATAGGCGGCTATCGGCATCGGTTCATGTTTTATGGGGTGGGATTAAGAGCATTAGGGTTTCACAGATGACCTGACAATGAGCTAGCGGTGGCAGGTGATTAGGGTTTCATAGATAAGATGATAATGAGAGAGGTGGCAGGGTTCGTTCGATCAATTTTTGAGTTGAGGGTGGGGGTTGGATCAGTTGATTAGGCTAATTGGGATTGGGAGTTGGGATTTGGGCTGGCCATTTGGGCTTGGGTATTTTAGATTTTATGGGTTTTGAGTTTGAGTTGAGTTATGATTAATAATATTATTTGTTTAATTTAGATTCGCCTTAATTGATCAGTTTAGTTTAAAAAATTAAAATCATAAATCGACTAATTAAATCTACTTAAATCGAAATACTAAATCGGTTTAATGAAATCGATCAAATCGATTTGAATAAACCGAATTACTTTAGTTTGAGTTAGTTTTTTCGGTTAATCCAAGTTATGCTCACCCTTAGGAAAATAAATTAAAAAAAATTAGAATTGGAGAAAAAAATTACATAAAATAATGAATTAGGCGAAGCACAACCTAGCCCACTACCTGTCGGGTGTGGCACGACACAACTCATAGAATTAGCCGGGCTAGAAGTCGTGCTTTAGAAATGTAAAATGAACCAGACATGGCCCACAATTATAAGGCAGACTAACTCGACAGAACCCGACAAGTTTCGGACCCAATGCTGAACTGTGTCGGGCCAAGTTTTGTCAGCTCTACCATAATCTAATTTATGTATGTCGCTGGAACCATCTAATCTTTGTCGGCTAATTGCTAAACATCTCAATTTGCTTCATGGCATCGGAATGAAAGAAATGTACCCTACTGTTTCTTCATCGAAATGTAACAAAAAATAGTGATAGATATATATATACACACACACGAGAACATCTATTTGAAAGTCGAACTTTGGCTAAAAAATTTACAAATTTGATATCGCTTGATCTGATCCGGATTATTATTTAATTAAAAAAATTAAATTAAATTATAAAAATATATAAATATTAATATTAATATAAAAATTTTTTAATATTATTATGAACAATGAAACGAGCCTTTAAACTAGTTTGAACTCAATCTAATCTAATTTTTTGCAAAAGAAACTCACTGATTTAACTTATAAATAAATTTATACGTGATACAATCTAGTATAAGCCAAAACAGCCGGATAGGTTAAACAACCTTTAAAAAAAGAAAAGAAAAGAAAAGAAAAGCACTCAAATCTAGAGCAAAAAACAACTTGGGAGCCACTGAGATTCAGGATCACTGTTGTTATAAACAACAATTAGTTTGATTTGTTAAATGTTAAAGGACCCATGTGAAAACTTTCGATATTTTAATTAAAAATAATACCATTTTTTAGTTCCAAGTTTGAAATTAATCCTCAACAGAGTAGAGCTTTTTTGATCCATTATTATAATATAGTAGCTAGCCTGTTTGTTCTGACTACATACGATTTAAAAGCATATACTAACAAAAACTAATGCTACATCAGAGGTCAGATTATAGGGGACGTTTTCTTCGACATTTTCCAATCACATATGTCATGGTTCGTTACTTCGACAATTAAAAATATTTAAATTTAATATTTTTTATATATTTTTTAAGAGTTATGATCGATATTAAGTAGTAATTAATAAAAATATATTTATAATATTATACGTGAATCAAATATATTACGATCAATCTTTCAAAAAAATTTATGTTTTTTATAATAAAATCCGATGAATGAGATTTCAAGTAAGTGTATACATAATTTTCTTCTAAGTAATACTCTTTGGCAGTTTTATTTTTAGTGACAAAAAGTTTACTTATATAACGTTAAGGTTATGTAAATAGATTAATTTAGTGGGGTTAAGATTAGCAAACGTCGTTATATTATTTTTTTATGGTAATTTGTTGGTCAAATATTATGTAAGCATAGAAGATCCTAACATTTTTAAGAGAAACATCACGGCAAAAAAAAACATTAATTTCAATTTAGGGTAATGTAAAGAAAAAGGCTACATTGTATTTCTTGTGTTATTCGATAAGTGTGTGTATACATATATTTGTTAGATCATTGAATAGTTCATTTGATTCGATAAATTCAATATGTTTTAAGATAATTTTAAATATGATTTAATGATTCGGGTTAGCTTGAATCAATATTCAACCAAAAAATTTTTTTATTTAATTTTAGCTATAAAATATATAAATATTAATATAAAAATAATATTTAATATTTTTAAATAATAAAATTAGCTTATGAACCCAAAAAAAAAAAAAAAATCAAATGTATGCTTCCATAGTACATGCTAGCAAAGGTAGGTATGTAAGTAGGTACTAAGATATGAATGTATGAAACATATTTTAGCTAAGAGAAGCAATTTACTTTGGATCACTATAATCAAATCTAAGTTTTTCTTTTCCCATTTTCTTTGAAACATAATTCAATTGCTAGGCAATGCCAAGCATCTTATTATAACAGAAACGAATCAAACTTTGAGTAAAAGCAAAGCATATAATCTTAGTAATTATTCTGTTTAATTTGGAGAAGTCTATGGCATCCAAAAAGTTTACCAATCCGAGGAATGCCAGGGTGGGGGAATTGACAAATTGTATAAGCTGACAATTAATCTATGATAGTTTCCCATAAATCAAACATATACATATATATATATATATAATGATTTTTTGACGATTAGATAATTTAAAAACTCGAGGAGTCGTCATTAATATTTTTTTAAGTGGAATTTGATTATTTAAGAAAACTTACATTTAATAAAATTTTAAAATCAATTAAAATTTATTAAAAAATAGTTTTTATCCATGAAAATTAAAAAAATTAGATTCGAAAATTGACAAGCTCACCAAGCCGACAATGAATCTAAATAATTTCTAATAATTCAACTATATAATTGAAGAGAGATTCACTTATATTAATATAAAATTAAATTAATTTTATCCATTTTTATAATTTTTTATATAGTTTATATTTATTTAATCTGATCATCATATTTTATGTTCAATTCATATTTGTCGAGTTTAAGTAAATAAAAAATATTTAACTATTTATTTTATGTAAAAAAATTCTAACCATTAAATATATATTGAAAAAAATTAATATTCTCGATTGATATAATAGAATTATTGGATCAATTCAAAACTTTAGGTATACAATAAGTATAATTATATTACTAAATCTAATAGTCAATATATTAAAATGTTAAATGTATAAAAATTTAGAAAAATATTTAAAACTAATTTTAATTTTATAATAGTGTGACTGAATTTTTTTTTCTATATAATTTGTGCATATGGTGGGTGCTTAAGTTTCCATCTAAAAAAACTGGGGTGGAATTTTTTTAAAATATATAAAAAAAAAAGAATTCAACAAAACTTAATTAATAAAATACATAGCACTTATTAAATTAAGCTAATTACTTAATTATGGTTGTGCTAAAACAGCCCACTGTTTTGAAACAAACCAGGATACTGGGGACACATGCCTACCAAATTCATTTTAGGTACACCTTACATGTCATCCTGTTAAATTTCATTAATAGTCTATCAAATATTTTTTGGAATTAAAATCCTTAATTAATTAATTCTTCCAAGAAGTTAATAACCTAACAAATTATGGAATAATTCCAAATTAATCACTGATTTGTTCAGGTCATTAAACAGATTAATGTTAATCCGCCGGCGTTGGGTCAGATTTATAGCCGACAATGACAAAATGATGGCGTGGATTAATTAATCATGCCATCCACTTGACCCATGTGCTTGCTTTGCTTATTAATGTTTTTTTTTCCTCTAATGATCATTAATATTCTTAATCACCATTATATTTAGATCTACTCATCATCAGACATTCTGTCTAATCCAATAGTTTAGTTTATGTTTGGTAAGATTCGGATAAAGATTTTTACGTTTTTTATCAGGTTGATTTTACTCAAATTATTATTTATATAATAAAAATATTTTTATTTAAATTAAATTATAGATATTAGTGTAAAAATATATTTTTTTAAAATATGGACTTTAGGACTAAATTGAGCTTGGATAAAAAAATTCAAACCGAAACCCGACCCAAAGTCACAAACACCCCAATTACGATTTTGCTTCTTTTTTTCTTTTTTATAAGACTAACACTACAAAATTTAAATAAATTAAAAAAAATTAATAATTATATCCAACATATAAAAATTTATCGTTAACAGTTATCTTCTAAAACTCTCTAAAAATTTTTTGAGGTGAAGTTCATTCTAGTATAGGGGCATATTCGTTCCTAATACTACTAAATTTAAGATAGCAAAGATATTTGTTTTATCGACCTCTTATCCTGCTCCTTAAAATCTCTCTTTTTGTAGTGTAAGTTGAAAAATTGGTAAAACAAAAAAGGATGAAGATATATTTACATGATTAACTTGTCTTTAAATATCATTCAATTGATTTTCGTGATTAGAATAACTATATTTTATTTAAAGAACATTTAATAATCATGCTATAACATTATTCAAAATTTTATAGCTATAGTATAATAGATCTCAAACCATATGTATACTTTAAATGTGAGGTGTGAAGAATTTTTCATTTCTAAAACGTATGATTTTGCAAATAAAAATTATAATTATAATTGAATAATTTTTTTGATTTAATATCTAATTAAAAGTTTACAAGAAAAAGCAATCAACCAAAAAATCTAAAGAAAATAAATTTATCATGAGATTTAAGCTTAAGATTTCAAATAATAATAATACTAATAATAATAAAGAGCACCAATGTATAGAGAAATTTAAACTTAAATTTTAAAATGTAAATTACATTTTTTATATATTTGAAGTTACCAATATTTGATTCCTAGACATTAGAACTGAGTGTTCAACATTTTGCTGACAGATTATACGATTGTTAACAATGTAATTGATTTCTATTTTATAATGAAGTGATCATTAGAGGTTAATGAGAATTACCTAAGAAGAGATTAACATCCTCTTTCCTATAATGCTTCAATAAATCTATTAAATTTATTAGATTCCCTCATTCATTGAGACAAATTTTCCGTTCAAACACAAATAGAAAAATGTTTATTAGAAAAAATTTGAAGTGAGAGTTTAATTCAATTAATTTATGTAATTATTTTTAAAAAATTATATTCAATAGATTTAAAGTTCAAATATTAATATCTACAATCTCTTTCTCTATTTCAAACTACAACTTCTTTTGTTAAAAAAAATCCGTTGATAAAATAATAAAAAACTCGATCTACTATGTATTAGATAGTTTTGAAATCTTCTTTTTTTCCTTCTCAAATGTATCTCATCTATTTGACCTGCCTAAATGTAGATGCACTAGCAGCATCAAACCGACATAATTTAGGAGAAAGTGAAAGATAATTCATACCAGTTTAAAAAACCATGTCAGATTTTAAATAGGTGGTTGAACTAGTCAATTGTATTAAAAAGGAATTTAAATATTAAATATGTAATTTTAATAGTAAATAAGTATTAAATATAATAAATATTTAATAAAAATACATATTTGACCAAATAGTATAATTTTTAATATATTCAAGGAGTTAAAGGTTTAAATTTCATCATATGTTATAACTTTTATACAAAAAGAATTAGAAAAACAATTTTAAAACCAAATTTCAGCTTTTTTTTTTTTTTCAATTTATACCTGTTCAACCAATTTTTTTTTTTACTGATTTAAAAATTTATTGATTTGATGGTATGGACCGAAATGGACTAACCATCAATTCTCAATTCAACTAGTCGGTCCAATTTGATTTTTATTTTTTTAACATTGATTTATATTATGCAATTCATATCCTTTGCACAAAAGTTTATTATCAAAACTGTCAGATGACAAAGAAGAGTATCTCTAGAACAGGAAAAAAAAGTTGGGGGATATGCCATGGTTAAATCTGAATTATTGCGAGTGGCAAAAGATAAAGAAATTTA
This sequence comes from Adansonia rubrostipa, assembly GCA_038381775.1. Lineage (NCBI taxonomy): Eukaryota > Viridiplantae > Streptophyta > Magnoliopsida > Malvales > Malvaceae > Adansonia > Adansonia rubrostipa. The sequence goes on along the minus strand of JBBYHM010359398.1, from coordinate 2,997 downwards.
ATAAAGTAGAACTAGGTTGCTGTATGTACTGAAATGGACATGCCGCCAAGTCTTGATTAATAAGTTGATTCGATCTAATTCTTTTAAAACTGATTTATATTAATTATGTTTTTCACATTCTTTAGCACTAAGGTTTATTATCAATAACTCTCGAATGAAGAACAAGAGTATCTCTAGAACAGGGAAAAAAGGTAGGTAGATATGCCATAGTTAAATTTGAATCACTGTTGCGGCAAAGACAGAGAAATTTAATAAAGTAGTACTAGGTTGTTAGTAAGAATCGGAATGAATAGATCATCGATTTTCGATTTGATCAATTGATTTGGTGTATTTTCTTTTAACATTGATTTATATTATGTTATTCCCATCCTTCGCGCTAAGGTTTATTATCAAAAGCGTCAAATGAAAAAGAAGAGCATCTCTAGAGCTGTAAGAAAAATGTTGGTTGATATGCCATAGTTATTTTGATACATTGTGAGTGGCAAGGACAAAGAAATCTAATACAATAATACTAGATTGTTGGTATGTATCGGAATGGCCCACTAATTTTCGATTCGACAGGTGGACTTTATCTATTCTTTTAACGTTGATTTATATTATGCTATTTCCATCCTTTGCACAAAGGTTTATTATCAAAACTGTCAAATGAAAAAGAAGAGAATCTCTAGAATAGGCAAAAAAAATGTTGGTTGATGTGCCATAGTTAATTTGAATTATTGGAGTTGCAAAGACAAAGAAATCTAATAAAATAGTACTAGGTTGTTGGCCATGAGTAAGGCATAAAAGGCCCTCCTCACCTTTCTCTTTCTCTATCACAATTATTAAAAAAGCTAAAGATACCTAAAGTTAGTTGGCCGTCCGGCTTAACCTTAGCCATATAAAGTGGTTGAAACCCTAATTTAAAGAGCACAAAATGCTTGTGACATTACATTTTTAGCACATGGCATCATATCAAGGGAGTTGGGACCATGTAAGGCTTTCGCTTTTTGTTTCTCTCTTTTAAAAGATGAGACTATGTTCTTTGGTTCAGTTTATGAGAAACAATGTGACCGATTTCTTTAATCTTTGTGTTAATTAATTAAACAATGAGATTTGATCATTACTGTATGTCAAGCATCTTGGTGACATAAGGATCGTTAGGATTGTATTTATTATGAGATATTGTCTATTTTAGAAATCTAGATTCGCCCTCATGATTTTATCCTTTAGAGAAGACGTTTTGATAAGAGAAAGTTATCTCTTACTATATAAAGTACCAGTTCAATATTTGAATATTAGATGTAGGATCGCTTCTCACCTCAACACTGCTTTCCTTCGTCAACAGTGTGGAGGATTGTGTTTTCACTGAAGGTTGGTGTGAAAGAAAGTGGATCATACTGTATTATACAATATACATAATTTACCGACAATTTGGCCGATTCACTTCCGACTTTCAATCAAATATGAAATAATATATTGATTTATATATTTTTTTATTAATACCAAATCATGTCGAATGTTATGTATCCACGTCCGTATAGCACGATATTGATAACTATGATTTCTTTGAAACGCTTGACAACCTTGTGATAGTGAGTTGATGTAGTCACTCATAAACCAAGGGCGGCCAAACTACATAAAGCCAGTAATACTAGAGTATTGAGAATCATATCTTCATTCCTTTCTCTGCAATCTCATCTGTTTACTCGGTGCAATGATTCTAAAGTTGTGTTTCGTTTGATACATTGAAGATTGCCTTTACTTTCTCTAAAAAGAATCTAAAAATTCTCTTAGTATCTTAAAATATAAAGTTTTAATAGGTTTAGAGTTCGAATCTCAATATCCGTAATACTTTTTTCTATTTTCAAAGTGCAACCTCTGTTACATTAACACCCCAAAAAAAAGAGAAAAAATACTTTATAATTAAAAGTACATAGTTTCAATATACTTTATACTTGAGATTTCTAATTTTATCAAAAAAAAAAAAAGAGAAAAAAATTTACTAGCTACCATTTGGATTAGAGGTATCTATTAGTCAAGCCACGGTTCCAAATCTTTTTATTTCTTTACTTAGGCCTAGTTCAAGCCGGGCCTGGGATGGTCTTATGGCTCGTTTCATTATTTGAAAAAAAATTAAATATTAAAAATAATTTTTATAATAATATTTATATATTTATATATTTAACTTTTAGTAAATTTCTTATTATTAAATAATAATTCAAGTCGGATCGGTCTAATTTTATAAAACCTTTGTCTAAGGCATGCTTCTTGGTCAATGGATAAGTCTAATTGGATTTTATTTAAAATTTTTAAAATAAATTTGTTTGTTAAGCGTATTTATCATCCTAACTCATCATGATACTTTGATCATTTGATAGCTTAACATAATACTAGTCCTATGAAAACCTACTATGTGAATGAAATTAATAAATAATTAAACAAGATATAAAAATGTGAAATAATTAGAAGAAAGCAAAAATAAAAAGTTATGGAAATAACTACATTTACAATATTTTAGAAAAGTAAAAAAAAAAAGTTGATTAATAAATGAATATAATTTTATTTTTACAAAAAAAATTAAATTACCAATATAAATTGATAAATATATAAATATTTTTGATTTATTTTTTGGTTTTATATAATTTCTTTAACTGAGTTGATGTCATTTAATTCATAACACCAAATTCAGTTAAAGAGATAATTAATAGTACAAATGTAAAGCAAATTATATCCAAAATCATCTAATAAAACAGTTGGAAAATGCCAAATTACAATTAGACCTGCTCGTGGGCCGGGCCGAGCCGAATTCGGGCCGGGCTTGAGCATGGTATTAATATTAAATATGCTTGCCCAAGCCCGGCCCGGCCCGAAATATGGACCTCGAATTTTGCCCAAGCCCGCCCATATTTGTAAATAGATAGTCCAAGCCCGTTTAGGCCCCCCCATATTATATTTTTTTATAATTTATTTTTTTAAAATATATTTTTTAAATTTAATTTTTATTAATTTAATAATTTT
>JBBYHM010359388.1:0-21115 GCA_038381775.1 Adansonia rubrostipa | reverse complement strand
TATATTGATACAAACGTGCCAGGTATCGATACCACACCTTGGGTATTGATACCAAACCCTCTTATATCGATACAACATGTGAAAATTCAAGTTTTTTGCACCGTAAAGGCCTTGTATCAATCCTTACGCCCTAATATAACTTGTACTACCTGTGGCTTCTCGATTTACCTTAACTTGGTCATAAATAATGGGAAATTGATTTGTGTATCATTTGAATAACCATGGTGACACCAAAAGAAGTGGCCTTTGATGCCTTATTTTTATATTTTCTTTAATATGGCCCATAGGCATTTTAGACCTTCCTAAAAATTTTTTTTGCCTAGTGCCTAATAGTGCCGACAACATGGCGCCCGGTAGTCATCCCCCACTTTTATTTCTATTTTTTGATTTTATCATCTTTTACCTAACTCCTAGGATGCCAAAAATTAGTCCAGACAAAATGAGGTATCTACAATGATGTTGGCTTTCAACATCTACCTCGAGAAGAGAACTAAATTGCTGATGCCTTAGACACCTTATCATCCATGTTCAAAGTCAATCAAGAATCAAATGTTGCTCCTATTCAGATGAGTATCTATAAAACCCCAATACATTGTCAGAATGTTAAAGAAGAGAATAAAAGTTTGCCATGGTATCATGATATCCTTCAGTATATCAAGGACCAGTAATTCTTGAAAGATGCCACTAAAACTAACAAGAGAACTATCTGAAGGATAGATACAAGCTTTATTTTAAATAGCAAAATTTCATACAAGAAAGGTTGGGATCAAGTACTACTCCGATGTGTAGATGCCTCTGAAGCTAAAATAATTCTTGAAGAAGTCCATGAAGGAATTTATTGTATGCATGCTAATGGAAACCAAATGGTGAAGCAAGTCATGCTATCAGGCTACTATTGGTTGACTCTTGGAAGGGATTGCATTGACTATGCTTAAAATTGCCACAAATGCCAAATCCATGCTGACAAAATCCATGTCCCATCGATACCTCTACATGCTATGATAGCTCCATGGCCTTTTCCTATATGGGGCATGGACATGATTGGACCGAATCCCCTAAGGCTTTTAATGGGCATCACTTTATCTTGGTCGCTCTCAATTATTTCACCAAGTGGGTAAAGGTAGCTTCATATGCTAATGTCACTAGATCAGTCGTATGCAAATTTGTGAAATAGGACATCATTTGTAGATATGGTCTTCCCAAGTAAATCATTATTGATAATGCATGCAACCTAAAAATAAAATGATGCCAGTAGTTTGCTTTCAGTTTATTCAATATTGAAACTTTATCCCATACCGTTTAAAAATGAATGGGCCAGTTGAAGCAGCTAACAAGAATATCAAGAAGATAGTAAAAAAATGGCTGAGATGTACAAAGATTAGTATAAAAAGTTAACTTTTGCATTACATGTCTATCACACAGTAGTACGAACTTATAGAGGTGCTACCCCATTCTCCTCGGTTTATGACATAGAGGCTATCCTACCAATTGAGGTTAAAATCCCTTCGCTCAGATCTTGATGCAATCATAACTTGAAGAGCCTGAATGGGTTGAGAGCCAATATAAGTAGCTCAATCTTATCGAAGAGAAAAAAATCAAAGCCATTTGTCACGGGCAGTTGTATCAAAAGTGCATAATAAGGGCTTATAACAAAAAGGTCCATCCTCGCTAGTTCTGAGAAAGTGACTTGGTACTCAAACAAATTCTCTGGATCCATAAAGATGCTCAAGGAAAATGGACCTCAAATTAGGAAAAAACCATGCATGGTGAAACATGTATTTTCTAAAGGAGCTCTAATCTTAATCAAGATGGACAATAATGACCTACCCAACCTTGTGAACTTTGATTCTGTTAAAAAATACTCTACCTAAAAGGATTTTAGGAAGAAAACTTGGAAAAGGGTTCTATCATCCATCTGCTTCCACTTTAACAAAAAATAATCAAATACAAAAAACAAAAAAAGAGCCATTTTAAGTTAAAAACCCAAGAAGGTGACTTAAGTGACTATACTCTTTTACTCAAAAAAAGTCGAGCCCAAACCATCACCAGCCTAAAACCAATTTTCCTATAATGGCAATCCTGCTCAGGACACCAAATCATAACCCAATTCACTTGTTCTATGTTGACCTCCAACACAAAATCTTATCCTTACTTTTACCTTAAAACGGAGACCACCTAACCTAAAAGAAATACTAGAAGATAATGTGAAGAATTCTTTGATCAGTCGTCAGACACTGAAAGAGTTAATCGATCGAGGAAAATCTCTAAAGCACTCAGTAGAGGATTAATGTCATTAACATTAAGGGCCAATCAACCAGGAAGACATCTCTTATCTCTTTTGTATTTTAAAATCTTTAATAATCTCAAAAGCTTGTCATAACTTATACCCTCTTTCTTTGAATGAAATACAATTACTTGATTTGATTTATCACAAAATCTTTTTGTAACCCTGTATTCCATTTTGCATCATGTTTGTCATTTAATAAAAAATGCTTAATAAATGAACAAAACTGATAACAAGATTTTGTAGTATTACTTGGAAAGATGAAACTTTGTAAAAGTTTTGTTTCGAGTTTTGTAACAAGATCCTGAGGCCATGGTCGATCTTGCTCTTAGACCTTACATTTGAAAATGTGTTTAAAACATCCTCAAATTAAACCCCAACCTAAAAACAAGGGCCATTGTTTTTTTTTTTAAACTATCATCCATTGCTAAAATTTGAAATAGTCCACCCAGGGCACTAAATACACCTTTTGAATCATAATTGGCAAAGTGAATCCTTTATACTCACCAAATTCAATGCAACAAAAGTTCTTATGCATGATCTATCTAAGCTCAAGTCCATACCTCCACATTCACTAACATCTTGTGCTTTCAAAAGGCAGCCTTTACATTCAAAGCCTCTAGAAATCTACAGCAAGATTGATAAACCTCAGGGCAAAAGGCCATCTCAACAAACTCATGGAAGAGCAAATAGCCAAAAAAGCCAAAACTGATCACCAGATAGGTTTCTTTAAAAAAATTATCATTTTTCCATCATCTAGACATGTATTTGCATCTTCATGAATTATACAACATTTAACATCCTTCAAGTGCCAACTCCCGTATACAGAAGCCAAATTAGTGGAAAACCTAAGGTACAATTTCCTGTTTGTAGAAAAACCTCAAAAAGCGCTAAGTAAGTATCTTTGACCTTACAAGCTCATTGAAAATGATCCAAGAGAGGTATTTAAACTCATTTTCTTTCAGTTTTTAAAGGGCAGGACATTTTTTTCTTTTTTGCTTTAGTCCTCAAAGAGCAAGACCTTTTCTTGCCTACCATAAAACCCATACAATTTGGTGACACCTATCCACCTTAGTCCGTAAAGAGCTAGATGCCTTTTCTTACCTACCAAAAAGCCCATACAGGCTGGTAGCAACTATTTAGGGCCAAGCCCAAGAAATAACCTACCTCATTCCATAAAAAGCTAGACATCTATCAAGTCAAAGCCCACACAAGTTGCTGATGCCTATCTAGATGGTCAAAGCCAAGAAACAACTTACTTTAAACCTTAAAAAATAAGATGTCTACCTACTTTAAAGTCCACACAAGCTAATGGCACCTGTTTTAGGGTTAAACTTAAGAAATAATCTAGTAAAAAGGTCAAACTATACAAAACTAATTAAAATTTACTTTTTTATAGATATATTTAGCAATCTTGACATAATCTTAACTAGATCTCTATTCTTTAGCAAGCACACAGAACCACCATTTTACCTGAACAAAATGATGTCTATTATTCTTTGCTCTATTCTTGACACTCAGCAACATCCAAAGAGGGGTAGCTCTAGATATCTTATATTGTTCGGATCAATTTTTAGTATCCAGAGACATAATTAAAAGGTGATAGACTTTGAAAATAAAATAAACTAAGGGTGACTACCAGGTATTGTGTCACAAAGCAAGCAACATGGTGCCAAAAAAAAAGTTTTGGAAGGTCCAAAATGCCTATAGGTCACATCAGAGAAAACTATAAAAATGAGACATCAGAGGTCAATATTTGAGATATCACTAAAGTCATTTAGATGAGTACAGAGGTTAAGGTAAGGTAACTCAGGAAGCCACAAGTACGTGCAAGTTGTATCAGTGCATAGGTATTGATACGAGGCCTTTACATCACCAAAAAATTAAATTTTTATGTATCGAGACCTAATGACGTATATCAATACCCATCATGATCGTATCGATACAGACCTTGGTAGTAGCTAGTTATGATTTTTGGCAAAATGTATCGATACACAAGCTTGAGTATTGATACAAGTTCATGAAGTATTGAAACATACCTCTAAGTCTCAAGACTGAAAATAAATTTTTGTTCTTGGTATCGATAAATGCTTTATTGTATCGATACTCATGGGTAAAAATTGCCTTGTATATCGATGAACAATGTTCTATATTGATACCTAAAAGCATTTTTTTCCTCGTTCGAGCCATTTTTTAGCCATTGCACCACTAATTCAAAATTTGATTTAAGCATGTTTCTTGCACCAAAAATCATAAAAATTCATGCCAAGCTTCGTCTTTGTGCTTGTGATTGGATTTAAACAAAATTTGAAGGCCCAAATAGCTAATGAAAAGGTATATTTCATGACATTATGCAATTTGTCAAAGGGTAAGGCTGAACCTTCCTAATGCTCAATTGCATAAAATAGCCTAGATCCACTATTTTTGCTGAGCAACCAATAGGTTTGCATGGCAATTGAACACATTACTTGACTCTGCCTGAAGTACATGCACAAGAACCTTGAAATGTCTTTGCTTTTTTATCTTTTGTCTTCATAGTCACATAGCTATATAAGCCAACCTTGGACTCAACTAAAGAAAACACACTACCTAAAAAAACATTCTTAGCACAAAAACACCCACTTTCAGATATTCCCTTAATATTCCCCAACCAATAAAAACCAAGAAACTTTTCTCCATTCTCGGAGCCCTTCAAAACCATCATAAAAAGTCTTTCTAAAAACCTTTATTTCACTCATATTCCCTCTAAAAACTCCCCTTTATCCATACCTAAATAAAAAGCACCTCTTTTTCATCATTTTCTTACCGTTCAACCCTAAAAAGAGTGAGTTCAAAGTTGCTGCTTAGAGAAAAGGCTGAAGCTTGAAACTTTTGATATATTTTCTCTACTTAACTCAATTTTTCTTTGATTTTTCAACATTTTCATCGTTTTAGTGACCTCTCTATGTTAGCATGACCCTTCTAGGGTTTTCATTCATCATTGTTGCCTTGTTTATGGTAATCTTAGGATGTTAATGTTCTCTTAATACCTTGATGTTGTATGGTTGGCCAAATATCTTGTCTTTCATTTGTTCATCAAAATAGCCCCTTATTTATGCAATTTCTATCATGTTCATCGATTTTCATATGCTTAACACATGTTTGAATGTTTTCATAACATGCATTTACTGTGTTCATGGATTTTCTTGCATTTTAAAGAGTCTCTGAACATAAAAATGTTGTCTTAACAACTCCAGTATACTTTTCTTCACTTAAATATGTTCATATCACTTCCATGTATCTTATTTGTCATCTTTTTGTATTTTTGTTAGCTTTTCTATGTCAAAATGTCATTTTTGTGTGTTGCATGTGTAATACTTATTTATCTTTGTGTATGTTGTATTCTATTCATGATTTGTTTGTCAAAATGCATGCTTATTTATCGTAAAAATTTGATTTTCAAAAACAAGTTAAGTCTTTGTTATCTTTAAATAATGGGGGCTAGCATAGATTTATTATTTTGATCAAATTAGTCCTCCAATCTTAGGAACAAACTAAACTTTCCAGGTCTAGATTCATGGAAATAAAATGTTGTTTTCTTTTGTTCAAGTGTTAAGCCTTAATCTTGAGTCCAATGCCTTTTTTAGTGACATGGTCAACGAGTTGTTTCATCATTCCAAACTATTTTAGGATTATGGAATAAAGTTGCGATGCCCATGTTACTTGTTTCTTTCTAGCACAAATATTCGAACATTTTAGATTCGAGTTTAGTCTTGGAAAAATCTAAAAATATCGAATAGCCCCCTGTTTTACTTCGATAGCATTGTGTCTAAGTTTGGAAAATTATTTTCAAACCATAAAATACTTTTCCTTGATTTTTTTATATTTTTCCCTTAAAGGACATCGAAGTACCTTTCTAATGGTGTCTTATGTGCCCTTGGATCATTCCAGATAAAGGAGATACGATTTCTCGAACCTTTGCTATCCAAAATATCTATAATCAGCAAACAAATTTCTTTTTAGGTCATTTTGGCCCACTAAAAGATGTTTTTAGAACTTCTTGAATAGTGTTCCTACAACGTTTGCAAAATTCCCTTTCTAGAAAGGTACCATTCATGATTTAACAATTTCAAATGAGCCTGAAATGATTTTTTAAAGTTTAGTGTATCTTTTCCCCTGTGTACACTCCAGTGTCAAGATAGACCTTATTTTAAAAACTAATTTCGCCTAGAAAATGGTTTTCTAAGATTTTTGGAATATTTTTGTATTAATCCTGGTCAAGTTGCCTTTCTAACTATACCTTATGCACCAAAGCCTTCAGATGAACCCGAAATAAATTTGGGAAAAGAGATGACGTGATATTGTCCCCTATTTTAATCCAAGTTCCAAATGTCCTCTATAGAGACATTCGAATGTCTTCTAATGTATCCGATTAGTTCCCTTATAACACTAGCCTTTTTGACTCAGATCAAGGCTTAAGATAAAAATATATTTTATACAAATCTTTGGCTTCCTATTTTTAAAATTCTTTTTTAAGAAAAAAGAACCTTTTTTTTTAAATCATCAGAAATTGTTATCTTTATGGATACTCTAACCCCACTCTTTCGAGGATACTCTAACATCGTTTTTCATTAAAAAACTTAAATTTTCTCTTTATTTCTAATTATTTTCATAGCTTTATCTTTAGGGATACTCTAACCCTACCTTTCTGAAGGATACTCCAACCCTACTTCTATCTCAAAATCTAAAAATTTTCTCTCTTCTAGATGCCCTGGATTATTTTGATTAAAACATTTTTTTCATCCCTCAAATTACCACCAAATTTGAACTCGTCTCTAAATTGTCATCCCGATTATTCTTCAATAATCAAAGACAATTATGAGATACATTATGATCACCCTTTCTTTTTCTGTTTTTTTGTTTACAATTGTCATTTATGATATTATTTTATTCTTTCTCGTCTTACTAACACGTTTCCCTTTTATAGTAACAACCGTGCATTCATATTTAAAATTTGTTTTTGAATAAAATTTATAAAGCAATGTTTCATGTTGGTATCTCTCTAGTGCCTAATATGGGGTATCCAAATTTTCAAAAATTTAATCTGGAAACTATTTTCATAAAAATCCCTATACTCCTCATACCTCTACAGCATATTGGAGATATAAATCTTCTTCCAAAACCTAAATTTATATTTTCCACCAAAACTGCTTGCATAAAAATGGGATTATTTCTAAATAATGACCAGACAGAATTGATTTACCTAAAACCGAACCAAGATATAGTTAGTAGGTACAAATTTCAAGCATTATCGAGGTGTTATTCCTTCCTCATGCATAACTAACTCCCGAAGCCAACCAACGAATCTTTGGACTTTGTAGACCTTAAAACTGGTGTTCAAGCTTCATAGCTCGAAATATTATTTTCAATAGGCATTTGATCTTGCTTAGCCCAGAATGATCAGTGGTGACTCCAAGTTTATGGCCATTAGAAAATACTTGGATGAGCGATTCACTCGACCGTCTTTCTCCCTTTCATATTATTATGCCTAATCCAAATCTTGGTCATAGGACAGTTCAAAGGTTTGACCATCACCAACCATTATATATTTTTAAGTCGAGCACGCTAAGCCCTTCGAATTGTCCAAAGTTTTAATAGCATGGCATGTGGTGACATATACTTTTTTATAAGAGTATGGTAGCAAATCAATCAAGATGTTCTCTTTCTTAGGGGCTTGTTGATTGTTAAAAGCTCTTGTATAGTTTGGGAAGTATATACCCTATGGCCGATGTGGATTTTGAATGAACTTAGCAAGACTTTCACTAACAGCACTCACTTCCTTCTCTTTAACCTTAGCGATTGACTTTTTGTTAAGCCGATGATTCTCCTCTTAATATCTTGCCACTTTTATGGCATTATCAATTATCTCTCTTAATATGACTATGTTAGTAGAATTATTTGTTGCATTGTCGACTAGCTTATTATAGTAAGGATTTCAAAGAGTCTTGGCAAACATGACTATCAGCTCTTTCTTAATCAGGGGAAGGTGGCTCAAGCGGCTTCCTCTCTCCATCTCTAAATGTATTATCTAAAGCTCTTAAAGTTTTTTTTGCATGTTTATGAAAGATAGGTAATCTAGAGCCTAATCAGAAACATGTTTATATTAATTAAGGAAATTGTAAGCTAGATTCTCCTATGTCTGCATTCTTATAAGATCAAGCCTTATATACTAATAGGTGGCTACCCTAATTAGGCTATCCTAGAAGCAAATAATTAATAACTTTCATTCTCATCATATCTAGCCATCTTATGGCAATATATGCGAAAGTGGGTAGTGAGGTTTATAGTCCCATTATATTTTTCAAAATCGTTACTTTGAATTTTAGAGGGACGATCGAGATTAAAAACTAGCCCCAAAGATTTGGTGTCCATGATCCTAAATTTATTGCTATCTGCGATGGCCCAGAGGCATTTTTCCAATAATTAATACTTGTTTAAGTCTTTATTGGTTTTCGAAAACCTCTTTGTTTTTCCTTGCTTTGCTTGTTCATCAAAATCCGGACTATAGGTATTGCTAGTGAAGAGCTTGAACTTTAAAATCCTTGAACTAAATAGGGTTCCTTTGTCGAGTTAATGTAAATGAATGGCTGAACCGACGGGATTGGCACTATCAAAGGATGTTGTTCATGTGACACCCTTTCATAAGCTTTAATGGCTTCAGTACCACTGTTCAAGTTGCTATTAGGATTGATCGATTCTTTTTTACGTCAATGGTATCTATTTGCCCTTTCTCTTTTAGAGCCTCGAACAACAGCTTAGTAATTTTGTATTCTAAGCTCAGAGTTTCTTATTCTTACAGAGTTATTATTTTGGGACTCCATATACGTGAGTTCTAGTAGTTCAATACATGCTTGGTTGTTGTTTTTCATGGCTTTCTAATAATTGTGAATGTTATACCAATGACGAATGGTGGGTTTAATGTTTTAGAGCACCTTCACTTTAGATTATTACCGAATTAGACTTTTATGATATGTCATGAGTATGTTTAACGAGATGATAGTGAATATGCAATCATGATAGTAGATGACCATTAAAATAAATGAATAAACCAATAAATGAATTGGGTTAGTTCTGCAAATACAAGAGGGACAATTAGATTAGGGGACGATTTCACCAATAGCATCTTTCAAAAAACAAAAAAATGGTTCGATTACATATAATCACACATGATTACATTTAAAAGTGCCTAATACAGATTGCTTGATCAAATGTTACAAAAAATATAGCAGTTCTTATTCATAATCTTTGATGAACTTGATATCTCATCTCAAAAACCTGGCTACCTCATCATGACATCTATCGCTACTTTGGCTATTTGAATCTGTTTGGTGAGATGTCTGGTCTTCATAGCTCTGATGTTCCTGATCAATTTACTGTCATTCTTAATCTTATAGCTCTGATGCTCTCAATAGCTCCTCAATGTGGTTTTGATGAGTTTGTAGGGATTGTTCCAAGCCTTGGATTCTAAATGCCAGGACTTCATGCTTGATCCTATTTACTCTCAAATCTCGTACTCAAACTTCTAGGCATTTATTCTTTCACTACTAATTTGATGTAAGGGCACATGTTCTAACAAGTTTCTCCCTATTGACTCCAGCTTCTTTTTTTCATCAATGCAGTTCCTTTCTGAAGGCACTAATCCCTACCTCCCACTCAATTGATGACTTATCAAGGAGCTGAGACTTGCTTACTTTATTAAGTTTAACTAGTCTTTTGTCAGACTTTGAAGATCCTCTTTGAAGCGGTTTCTCTCTTTGAGAACTTAATTCATTTCGCCATCCTAAAGGTATATATCCATTTCCAGTTGACTATTTTTTCCTTTAAATGAGTAATTTCTTTGGTGAGAGTTGCATTTTCTTGTTCAAACTCATGATTAAGCAACTTAATCTCAAAGGGAAATTCACCAACTAATACTTATGATGTTCTAACATCGGCCAGGGGTAAAGTGTCATTAACTTGACAAATTCTTCACTCATCATATCCCAAAGTCATACTACTTCCTCTCCTATATCCCTACATATAACAAGTTTGCCTCCAAGCAATGAGGGTCAACTAAACTTTCAACTTGTAGTTGAGCTTGCCATAATTGAAATCCCATTGCTCAAGGTATTAGATAAAACGGATGAATTACCAACACTGAAATTATTGCAAGACTAGAATAGGTGTGTGTAGCTAGTGCTTCCTTATAATCTTATAAGTGACAGACAACTTAATCTCCTTATCAGTATATAATTGTTTAAGGTGAAAACCAAAGGGCTTTCATGCGACCTCTTCTCTATCGAGATTTTGTAATTTCTGCATCCATTGGTCTTAAGACTTGTCTTGGGGCCATTCCTTATCAAGGGCCTTACAAATAGGGCTGAAGCTAAGCAAGACATTGTATCATATTCTCTTATTTTCAAAGCAAAGATGGCTAATGAGCCAAACGTGAAAAAGTGGGACATATCTAATAAATCAACATGCCCCTATTTTCTTGCAAAAATTAAGGGCTCGAATAGTCTTGACAATAATCGTGAGTATAGGTTGATATTGCTACATAATTGGGAGAAAAGGTTTTTCAATGCTACTTTCACATAATCCAAAATCTTTAGGAATATGACCAACCTGTATATTGCCAAAGCATAGACATCCTGAATTTTCTTTGAATCTATAGTGCTTGCCTTTCTTCTTTCAGACTAGTCCAAAAGATACGCTCATTATGCCCTTTTTTTCTTGATATGGCCTTTGATCCATGACTCTGTGGCTCTAAAAATCTATGTTAACCTTTTTCTTAAAGGTTAAAGGTTACATTGATTTTGCAATATATCCTATTGGACTTAGACCTTTTGATATCGAGCAATGTAGTATATTCATTGATTGTAAAAACCAAATCTTTTTGATTGAATGTAAAACATCGATATACTGGATTCCAAAATTAAGATGTTGATCATAACAGGCCAATATCCAAATAGACCTAGAGTAAGAAGCCTATGTCTATGTACTTATTCATGAAGGATTCCTTCTTAGTATTGTTCTAACTAGCCTATATACATTTCAGATCTTGCCAATCTTTCTTGTGGTACCCCATTTTGACACTTTCATGTATTATTAAGACATACCTAAATTTGAAAACATCCCTATCTTCACCCTGTTAATGCTTCGGCTATGCTTAGACTTCTTCAAAAGACTTTAACACATAAGCAGACTATTGCTCCATGTTAGACACCCTTTGCTAAACATTGAACCTATGGCCAAGTGCCCCATAACAATGATTATGATGTTATTATGCATATGTTAATCACAAACAAAAATGAAATAGGTTAGCGACTATAAAAAGTAATACAAACAAGAAATAAAGAATGGGCAGAAAAATAAATCATGAAAATTTCTCATTCAATAGGCGTTACAGAGCCTAAAGACAAACCTGATGTGCATACAAATAGCATAACAATGTGTCTAAATAAAAAGAGTCACCCTTGTAGAGGCAATATGGTACTTTACAAGGGTAAAAATAATAAGCTATATGGTAACGATCATTGATCACCATTTATGAGAAACATGCATTAAGCCATCACTTAAACAATGTAACAATTTAGGGGTTTGAATGACCCTCTTTTCTTAATGGTATGAGGCCTTTGTTACCACATACTTATTGAAGAAAAGTAACCATCAGTCGGACAGCATAATGGCATGCCTCGATGAAGTAAGTGAGATGTCTCTTAAGGAATAAAGTAGTAAGTGTGGGCAACAATGTTTGTTCATCACCACCTACGTGTCTATAAAATATATGAGTAAAGGTAAGAAGTGTTTCCCTGAGTGTTCTTATTCTCTAAGTTATTTTAGCAGCATTTTGGTATGGTTTGACATGGTTAGGCTCATAGGGTTCACTATATAGGTTTAAATTGATGCCTAAATCGATATTCGAATACTTATCTATCCGGTATAGATAGCTGAGGCACCCTGATCCTTGGCCCAATGTAGGCTTAGTGGAATGGTTTGATTCAGTGGATGTATTTCCCTATGCAAATGTGAAAGGGTACTCATAAGAGACATATGTAATTTACACCCCAAAAGGTATTGCTATACCTATGTGGCGTGGTACTAACAAAAGTGGATAGCTCACTTTCTTCCAATAATTAGGGCCCTAGCCTCACTATGGAGTTTGGCAGGAATCTAATGCACATGCAAATGCATAGTGTGTGTCAAGGAAACAAGCAAACCTTTCATTTACCCTTTGTTGCCATATTTATGAAATCAGAACTTATTCAAGAACAAGTTCGTCCCTGATAAATAGGCTAAAAAAATCACGTAAAGTAAAACATTAGTAAACAAAGATAAAGGAAATTATTGGTAAATAATGATAAAAAACTGAGAATATCGAGAACCAAGTAGGACACAGCTAGTTGTAGTCCTAACTCTCTAATTTGTCCCTATCAAGTTGTCACAAAGTGCCCTTACTTGGGCATGATGCCTGCCCGAATTACTCAGACAGTGATATGCATAACTTAAAAGGAATTCTAAAAATATGGTCATGAATTGCCTTTGGGTCATCCCTTGGATTTGGATTAGGCATAGTAAGATGGTAGTGAGGGGAAGGACTGTCAGACAAATTGTTTGTCTAACTAGTCTTGGATGGCCACCATGAAGTGGCCTAAAACTTAGAGTCACCGCTGATTATTTTGGGCTATACTTGATCAAATGCCTATTAAAAATGATATTTTAAGTTACAAAACTTGAAATACTAATTTTAAAAGTCTATAAGGTCCAAAGTTTGTTAGTTAGGTTCAGGAATTTGTTACACGTGGGAAAGGATTAGCACCCCTATAATGCCCAAATTCAGTACCATCTAGCTGTGTCTTACTTGTCTGGATCCTTTTGGTTTTGACTTGTCATTATTTTGATATAATCCTTTTTTTTGCATGAATTTTTGTATAAAATCATAAACCTAATTTTTAAAGAAAAATTTAAATCACATATGCGCCCGAAAACATAAAGAATATAAATATTTTTGATGAAAATGATTTTTGGATTTAATTTTGGAAACTAGATATTCCGTGTCAAGCACTGGAGAGTTATCAACATGAAACATTACCTTATAATTTTCAAAAATGATTTTATAATATGAATACACGATGGTTATCATAAAAAGGAAAACTGTTAGTACGATGAAAAAGAATATAATAACGTTGCATAAAAAAAAGAACATAAAAAATAAATGGGGGACAATTGAAACATATTTTGTAATTATCTTTGATTATTAAGGAAAAACTATAATGACAATTTTCAAACGCATTTGGACTCAGTGGTCACTTGAAGAGTGAAAAAGGAAGTTTTACTTAAAAGGCCATGGAAAGTCTAAAAGAAAGAATTTAGATTTTGAGTGAAGCTTGAAAAGCGAGATTAGAGTATCCCCTCGAAAGATAGGGTTAAAGTATCCCAATAGTGAAGATTTTAGATATTTTAGAAAAAAAAGTTCTGATTAAGATACCTGGGGAAGTTTGAAACGAGAAAATTTAAACTTTTGAATGAAAAGTAAGGTTAGAGTATCCCCTCGAAAGGTAGGGTTAGAGTATCCCAAAAGTGAAAATTTTAGGTATTTTCAAAAAAAAATTTGATTAAAAGGGCCGGGTAGGTTCAAAAAAAAAATTCAGATTTTTTTTTGAAATGTGGAGTAGAAGTATCCCTTTGGAAGATGGGGTTGGAGCATCCCATCGATGAAAGTTTAATTAGTTATGGAGAAAAGGGATATTTTAGTGAAAAAGAATTTTGAAAATTAAAATCGAGGACTTGAATAAGATTTTTTTTGGTCTTGATGCCAGCATAATGGACTTTCACTGTAGTATGTGACTTTATTAGCTTTGAATTAATCTTGATTTTGATATAACAATAACCTAAACTAAATTAACTTGTACTTAATTGTTTACAACTTAGTATTCTCCTTCAAATTAAAAAATATATTTGAAAAATACTAAGTTAATTTTTACCATCTATTTGCTCCAAAATATATGTTCCAAATGTATATTTAAACTTAGAATATCGTTAAGATATGTTTAAGTCAAATTCAAGCAAAGAAAAATAATTTTACAAAGAATTTTTAATTGATGTATCGATATTAAACTTAAAACCCTTAAATGTATTAATACACATCACCATGTATCGATACAATATAGTGAGTATCGATACTCACCCTATAGGTATCGATACATTGCTTGACAGTAGCTAAGGTTTGGTTGAAATCCTCAAATGTATCATTGCAAATGGCTCTGTATCGATAGGACATGATGTGTATCGATACGCAACCTTGATGTATCGATATAGTAGCTTGTAACAGTTATATTTTTAAATTCCTATATCAATATTCTCAATATTGTATCAATACAATAATGTGGGTTTGAATGAAAACAAGCATTTATAAAGTCTACAATGGCTCTCCACCAACCTTATTAATGCCCAATGTCTATAAATTAATTTCAATCTATAAATGGAGGTTTCTAATAGCTGAAGAAGCATGAAATATCAAGATTAATCAAGCATTGAACATCAAAAGCTCAAAATCTTCAAATTCTTTATTCTTATTATATTCAACTTGTACTCTTTTAAGTTTATTTGTATCTCATCTATTTTGTACTCAAATTCTGTAAATAGTTACCTATTAAAGGTTCTAATTATTTACAAACACTTCATTCATAACACAAAGGGGTTGTGTGAAAATTTAGTAAAAAAACTTAAGAATTTATGGTGAAATTCTTAAGGGAATTAAATGGTTCAATTTAAGCATCAAAAGATAGAGTTGTAAGGTTATCCCTCAGCCTTAAAGGTAACAATTTCATTAATGAATTATGGGAATCACCTTGGCAAGGAGTTGCCAAGAAGAGAGGATGTAAGCTCTAAATTCAAAGATTGAACCTTTATATATTAATTGTTTTTTTCTCTTACCTTTTACTTTCATTTTATTTCAACTTCTCATAAAAGGTCAATTTATGATTAAATTTTTAAAAGAACTTATTCGTTCAATCATTTCGTTGAGCTAATAGATCAGATATGCTTTGAGACATTTGAATGTCTCAACAAAGTGCTTTGAGAAGTTGAGTTAAACTATTAGTCCAAAAGTAGAAGGGCCAACACTACACTTTTGCCTTTCTCAAATTTATTTTTGGCTTATCCAAAGGCTTCGAGGGGTAAGTGAGATATTGTTGGATAGGTAAGTTGATGAAGATTAATATAAAGATATTCCAAAAATCTAGAAAATCTTTGCCTAGGCAGAATTAATTTTTTAAATTTGTGTTTATTTTAGCACTAGCAGCATATGCAAGGAAAAAGGGCGTATTGAAATTTGAACAATCATCTTGGACTCAATTGGGATCATTAATTCACAAATGATACTTTTATAAAAAGGGAATTTCATGAACATTTTAAGAAAAATATTTCAAAATTTCAAAAAATTGCTTGGTGGATAGAAATGGACAAATAGAATGCAATTCGCTTGTTCTAGGGGATCCAAACAACAAAGTTTTGAAAAATCCTTACTCCCCTATCTGGAATGATTTAAGGGTGAGCAAGGCCCCATTGAAAAGGTAATTCAATGCCCTTAAAGGAAAAAATATCATGCAATTTTAGAAAAATTGTTTTAAGGCTCAGAAACAATTTATCAAATTTGGGCTATAGTGCTACCAGAGCAAAAATAAAGGAGTTTATGTTTTCTTCAAGTTTTCTCGAGATCAAACTCTAGCCATGGACATCTGAATGTCCATGACACAGTGAGGTGACATAGGTGTCACAAGTTTATCCCATAATCCTAGAGTAGTTGGTGATGATGAAATAACTTGTTAACCATGCCATAAGCAACGGTGTTAAACTGAAGATCAAGGCTTAACAATTTTAACAAATAAAAGGGTTATTTTTCTTTTGAAAAACAACATTTTTTTAGTTCTTTTTGCCATGAATCTAGACTTGGAAAGTTTAATTTATCCTTAAGATTGGAGGACCACTTTAGTGAAAACATTAAATCTATGCTAGTCTCCATCTATTGGAGGTAGCTTATGCCTAACTTGGGGTTTTGGTTAAAAACTAGATTTTTGCAACAACCAAGCAAGCATTTTTGGCAAAAATATTATGAACAAGATGCAACATATATAAAAATGAAATGAACATCACATTCGAACAAACAAAGATGCTATTTTGACATGGAAAAAGTGGCCAAAATGCAAGGCAATGACAAATAATATGCATGAGAATGTTAACGTCATAAATAACATCTAGAATCAAGCCATGGTTGATGGTATAGACAAGTTTAATTAAAAAAAACAAGCTAGAATTTTCAAGATAACATTCTTTTCCCATAAAACTTATCAAAATGCAAGAAAATTCATGAATATGTTCAAAATATTTTAGGGTGAAGATTCAACCTTGTGAAAATGGATAAATAGGACAAAGATGCATGAGCAGAGGCTGTTTAGATGGTGAAAATAAATCATGACATATTTGGTCATCCAAGCAACAGTAAAACATTAAAAAAATCATCAAAAACCTAATGCTACCACATCTAAGGCCACAATAATGAGTGAGAGTCCTAAAATGGTCATGAGGACATAAATGGCTCACTAGAATGATGCAAATGCTAAAGATAGAAAATAAATAGAACAAAGTCAAGAAAATATACTAAAAAAAGCTTGAAACCTCAATCTTTGCATGAGGCAACAACTTTAAGCTCAGTTTTTTCCTTCTTCTTGCTATTAATTAGCAAAAAAAAAAAAAGCTTTTTGGTTATGGTGTAGATGGAGGGGACTTTGATGATGAAAAGAAATAGGAAATAAAGGTTTTAGAAAGGTTTTTAAAGGGCTCAAGATGGAGCTATAGGAATGCAAGAAATGTTTTCAATGCAACAATGTGTATAAGGAGATAATGTATCCTGAGCTGAAATTGGCTTGTTTATAGTCCAAGGTTCAACTAATGCATTTTGGAGTCAAAGCATAGGCAGTTTTGGCCTTTCCCTATGTACCTTATGGTAGCCCTGGGTACCATGCTCAGCTGGCTGAAAATTCATTTGTTGCCAGTAGTAGGGTGGTGGAGCAAAGAGGCTGTAGCAATCTGTAACTGGAGAAAAGTCAAGTATGCCTCCTAACAAACCATATATTTCATGAAAATATTTTATTTTTGATTGATTTTGGGCTTCAAAATTTTAAGACCCAATCATAAGTTCAACATTTCTACCTAGTATGAATTTTGATTATTTTTGGTGCCAGAAATGTGCCTAAATCAAATTTTGAGTTTAATGGTGCAAAGGCTAAAAATGATACAAATTGAAGAAAAATGCCTACATACATCGATACATTGCATATTGTATTGATACATCTAGGCAAAAAAACCAAGAACGTATCAATACAATAAAGGTCGTATTGATACATCTAGAAGGTATCAATACAATTACCTATGTATTAATATTTTTGTCCAAAAATCTAATTTTAACTATAGCTAAACCTTGTATTGATAAATTTGACCAAGGTATCAATACATTAAGTAAGTGTACTAATATAACCTCTATTTGTATCGATACAACTTGTGGAATTTTGAATTTTGATGACTTGAAAGCCTTGTATCAATGCATAAAACCTATTTATCAATACATTCATGCAAAAGTATGAAATTTATGCACCTTTCACTCTTCGAACCTCTTACGTAAGCTAGGAATGATAGGGAACAGATCCATACTCAATTAAATGATTCTGATGGTGCCTTGAAGAATGACTTTTGATGCCTTGAATGTTGGCTTTGACAAAATGAGGTCTTTACAAACATCTTCACAATGTACTTAAACCAATAACCTTATTCCAATGGATTTTTGAAATAATCCCTAGTAATATGGAAGGCCATCAAAAGTTTTCTTTATTTTCTAGGCTTGGTAAAATAAAGAAAATGAGAGGAGAAGAATGCATAAGAAGTGGCTACAAGGAGAGTGCTTTTTTGCCTAATTGTTTTTTGATTTTCTCTTTAAGGAAAAACTTGAGTTTTTTTCTCTCTTTAAAACTTAGGATAATTTTGAATGAATTTTCAACATATGTAGCCCGAGTTTGGCCAACCTTGTGATTATCATGGAGAGGTTTGATGCAAGATCAATCTATATATTTTTCATATGGTTTAATCATAAAACTAAAACTTAAAGTCATTGGCCAAATCTATGCACATTAAGACACAAGGTTCATAATTGATTTACAAGTCTTGGAATTTTGGTTTACAACCAGCTCATCAAGCTTGCTTAGTGTTTTAACCAGGTAAGATGTTTGATGTTAGAATTTAATTCATAGTTAAAATTTTTGCTTAGTAGAACCATTTTACTTACAAATATCCTTCTTCAATTTAGAACATTATCCAATAGTATTAAGTTCAACCTTAAACACTTACAAGGCAAGATTATCCAACACAAAAAAGAAAATCAAAAAATTTGATTTTCAATTAAATGCTATAACCATGTGAAATTTTTTCACATTTGGACAAGTCCAATGTGACTAAGACAAACTAATGTCTATATTTAGACATTGTCTTAATAAGATATTTTTCTTCGCGTTGTAATATTAAGACATCTTAATTTGGATTTCATGAATCCAATTTATATCTTAATCATATTATAATTGAACTAATTCAATTAAGTCCTTCATTATTTAACCTTTTATTCATTTAAGTCTCACTTAACTAAATTCCAAGTTTAATCCAACAAACCTATCTTATTATATGTGACCTATTAGGTTACTGATATGTTGGCAATGAGCGCAAATCATAGTTTACGTTTTTAGGCATAGCTTATGATTTACAAACATGGATCGAAAATAAGATCTAGCAACCTATCATGACGACCTAGATGTTGAAGAGCCAAGGTGATATCTTTGAAGCCTTTTATCAACTACCATATCAATGTAATTTAGTTCTTCCACCCAATATCTCGTAATAAACATAAGTATGGGGCCAATGCTCAAGTTAAGCTTAAACGTATTAGTGTTTAAATGAAATGGGATCAAACGTTTAAATTTGGTCAATCGAGGATGTAACCTTTTCAAATTAAGCGAAACTTTTTATTGGTTAAACTCGTGTTTGTATGTCACGCACAAAAATTAGAATAAAAAATGTTAACGTGTAATTTATAAATACACGTGGCATTAAAAATAATAAGTAAATGAAAAAAAAATAAAAATCAGGAAACAATTATTTAAAAACAAAGTAAATAAAAAAGAAGCAGCCTAAACATTTCTTTTTTCTTTGAAAAACATCTAAAAACCTAAATCTCTGAGATTTTGATAATTATTTTCTTAATTCGAAATTGAAAACCTCTAAATTCATTCTCATTTACATTGTAAAATCAAAAACACCAAACCCTAGTTTAGAAATCCTTAAATTCTTTGATATTGAAATCCAAAATTGAGAAACTCTAAAAATGATATTCATGTTCAAAAAATCATAAATTTAAAATTATTTTATGTTGAAATTTGAATCAAAATATGAATCAGTTACATACTATTTTGGATTTGTTTTTGGTTAAATTTGTATAAAGCTCATTATTAAATTGGTTTAACCTTTAATTTTATAAATTGGATTTAGGATTGGGAATTCAAAAGGAGGTTGTGTATTCTTAGAAGTGAAACTACTGGAATCTAGGTGATTTCTGTGTAAATTGAAAAATGGTTTTCGTTTATTGATTCCTTTTACTGGTGGTTTTGGTTGTTAATTTTTTTTTTGTTTGCTGAGAGTATTATTAGCTTATTCCAGAGTTTAAATCAAGGTAGTTAGTACCATACCAGTGAACGTACCATTTTTACTCTAGTGCAGGTATATATCAGTACCGATGTGTTTTAGTGCACCATCTCGGGTTTATCGAAGTTTGAATATTTTTAATTTATATATATGAAAAATACTTTCAAATATGAAATAAATTTCATATATTAAATATTCATCAATTATATATAATGTTCTAAAAAAATTTCATCAAATAAAAGAAAATCAATATCAGTTAAATAGTAAGGCTAAAATTTTTTAGTGATCATTAAATTTATAAATAATTATATCTAATATTCATTAAATTTATAAGTAATTATGTATAATATTCGTCAGATTTAAGATCAATGTTGGTTTAACTTTTTTTATAAGCTTATTTTATGTACCGATCGATACAACTATTTTTAGCCGTATCGTAATATACCATGGGGTGGATCCTCGCGGATCTATGGGTGTATACGACTTAAAATATTTTTTTTGACTAAGAAATATTTTCTTGATCGAGACTTTTCCTTTGCAATGTGATAAGACTGAGAAAGTATGGATTTTTTACTCGAGATATAGCGAGGGGGACCATAAGACGAATCACTCATCTTATTGGTCTCGAATGACCATCACAAAGTGACCAACGCTTGGAGTCGTTACTGATCATTTTGGGCTAGGCATGATCGGATGCCTATTGAAACCTATGTCTTGAGTTACGAAACTCGAAACATCGATCCCGTGGTCTATGTGGTACAAAGATTCACCATTTGAGTTCGGGAGTTGGTTACGCATGATGAGGCACGAATCTCTTTGCGATGCCTAAAATCGGTACCTTACTAGTTATGTCTTACCTTAGTTTCGATTCTTTCAATCTTAACTCATAACTATTTTGATATAACCTTTTTTAATGCATGACTTTTATAGAAATACAAATCCAAGTTTTGATGAAAAGATTTAATCCCATACACGACCCAGATAAGTGGGGAGTATAGAAATTTTTAATAAAAATGACCTATGGATTTTACTTTGAAAATGGAATATTCCATTTTGGGCACTCGAGAGATACTC